>NW_019292002.1:17879-97199 GCF_000500325.1 Leptinotarsa decemlineata
AAAGAGTTTTACAAAAACCGCGACACATGTTTCGCTATACAATGAATTATTCTACCTGTAAGGTCAGGTATGAATTCATACATTTTTCGAAAGTACCGTAAATCTAACTATTTTTACCTGGAAACTAACAGATTCAATGAGGATGAATTATTCAATTCAGTTTGATCGTTCATGAGATATTGAGAGTTTTTGGATTTGTTTATTTCCATGCTCTCCAACAGGTTGAGTTTTAAACGCTTCTTCTGGAAATGGAGGGACTTGTATTCATGGTTGAACTCATGTCCCTCTGTGATTGAATGAGTGACATATGTGGAATTTATTTTTCCATTCTGGAAACTATTTTTGTAATCCTTTATGCGGGCTTTGAACGTTTTTCCAGTTCGACCTATATAAAACATCGGACATGACCCACATGATAATATATACACTTCCGATTTTTCTCAAACTGAACTTTTATCTTTGTTATTCCTAATGTGCATGCCTAAGTTGTTGTTGGCTTTGAAACCAATATTTACACATCTGTTGTGCAGAAAATCTGAAACATTTGTAGTGGGTTGGCCAAAGTAGGTTAAGGTTCTATAACCCCCTTCTCTTCGAATTGAGTAAACTTTCTTCAAAGCTTGGCTGTATAAATCTGTTGATGATACAGAATGTATTAGACTGCTATCTAAATCATTGTTGAGGGCTATTTGTTTTAGTATTTTCAGTTCTTCATTGAAATTCGCCTCTGACGCACATTTATCAGTCTGTTGATCATACTGTTGAAAGCTGCTTCTTTGTGCTGATACGGGTGGGTGGACGAATTATGAATGACAATATCTGTATGTGCCGGTTTAGAATGAATTGAAAAATCATGTTTGTTGTTAACTTTCGTTATTGCCAAGCCAAAAAAAATTATAGAGTCGTCCTTTTCCACCTTCATTGTAAATGGGATAGAAGGATGGAGAGAATTGATGAAATTCAAAAACTTAGTCAACTGTCTGTTTGGTCTCATAAGCACACTCATCAGCAGATAAATTGTTCTAAATGCAGATAATTGTGTCAGCCAGTAGTCAATCTATTCATGTTCCTTCCGTTATTCAGTACAATTCCAGACCTTTCTTGACGTCCCTCCTACTGTGAGAATATTGATAAACTCACTTCGTGAAACAGCAGATTGATATTCCTTATGCATCGTAAGATTGCATGTACTTCTGTCTGGAATGTATTCTAGGTTCTTTATAATTTTTGGTTTTCAGTTCGTACATCAGACTCCTCCTTGTTTTGTAACTTGTGGAGTTGAATACATTGAATACCTTCAATCAAGACCTATGGTCTTATTCAGTTTGCATGAGTACAAAGAATCCTCCGCGGTTTCCGTATGGAGACACATTTTTCTCCTCACAAGTATTGTACGAAGAAACATTTTACAATTTTGAGTATCAGTTGCTTCTTGGCAAAAAATGAACAATTATTGGTGTGTCTATTCCTGGGGTTGATTATTATTTTGATATCATTAATTGACTGTGTCTTTTCTCGCTGTGTAATGGAATATTTTTTAAATCGATTGATTTAAAAAATTTTTGTGGACGGAACTCATTTCGGGTGGACTCATGTCTGAATGTTCTATCACAAGAAAGTACCACTACTTTTAAACTTTTCGTCTTTCCCACTTTCAATTGTCATGGCCCTTGATATCAGGTATGAAAACAGAGCTAAAAAACGAAATATCATGACCAAACAACGCAGTTTTGAACAGCCAAGGTCAAATCAGTGATGTTGCACTTCTGGACTCAACAGTCCTCAAAGAACAGGCCAGAGGAAGTAAAGGCGATTATATCTCCTCTCACGAAGATACCATCTATAGTGTCACAGAAAATTCAATTCACGAATATCAAAGATTATTGAGGCCCTCCAAGGTGGTCCATTCAAAGAATCAACTGCTGAACGAGATTAATTTCTAGTTTTCCATTGCTGATTCCATTGCAAAACACTAGATGACACCAGAGCCCAAAAAAAGAAGCAATCGAGATCCAAAACCAAACAGCACGGTTTCGACCCATCATAGGTCACATCATCAGTGGTGCTGAGCTAAATTACAAATGTGTTGCCGAACCCAACTGTGGTTAAGAAACTAGGCTTAGAAAGTGAAGGCGATGTTTTAGGTCATCTATGGATGACTTACTACAATAATATGAAAGAAAAACGAGATTCCCTAAAGCGATCCGATGCACGCTTCATCATCGTTCAGCAAACGATATTTGTTTTTTTTCTTCCACTGCAGATTCATCAGTCGTGTGAGGCTGGATTGCTGGACTACTGTAAGCTTCAAAAGATGAATTTAGTCGAATCTTGTCTTTGCCACACAGTCCACATCAAGAAGCCTCCTTTGTTTTTGTTTTTCGCAGATCGAGTTTTTTTAATCGATTTCATAGATGACGTGTTTCTGAGGAGAGGTATCATCGCTGTAACTTCATTATCTATTTTGGAAAGACTCACTTTACCACTTAATTATTATCATTATATTTCAGGTGTGGATGGATGCTGCCGTTCAAATATTTTATTCAGTTGGAGCTGGATTCGGCGTGCATCTCTCATATGCCAGTTATAATACTTTTCACAATAACTGTTATAGGTAATTCAGTGTGTACTGCTCGACTTCATCTAATCCGGTTCTTTCAGAGATTGCATCATCACAACGATAATCAATTGTTTCACAAGCTTTTTCTCCGGATTCGTTATATTCACCTATTTGGGTTATATGTCATACAAACAAGGTGTTCATATCAGTTCGGTGGCAACTGAAGGTATAAAAACAGAAATTTCCACCAGTTGCTTTATTGGTGGAAGAGGAATTGAAAACAGGAACTGACCTGCATATTTTTTAGGGCCGGGGCTTGTTTTCCAAGTATATCCTGAAGCAGTGGCAACTTTGCCAGGATCCCAACTGTGGTCGATATTGTTTTTTTTTATGTTGATAATGTTGGGAGTCGATTCGGCTGTAAGTATTCATTATTCTTCATATTATATGTCATTAACGTTTATTATATTATGATAAGTATGACTAAACAAAACTGAAACTCTACTGCCAAAATTGAAATATATTTCAAATGATCTTTGAACCCATGATTTTCCGAAATACATTCATCTATTCGACAAAAAAGATGAACAAAATGATTGAATATTGTGCAACAAAAAGTTTTGTTGAGCTGATTTCTAGGTTAGCCATAAATAAAAGTGCATGATTGCGCTTATACGGTGAAACAACTACCAAATTGAATATCCGGGAGGAGATTAATTCGGGTGGTTCATCCTTTTTCAAAAACCACTATATCTGACACTCTCGAGTGTTTATACTCCCAGTTATGAGGAAATGATCACTGCAGTTGCCAATAGGCCCAGTAGAAACTTTCAAATCCATTTAAACAACACCAGGGGACTCCGTCTGAATAGAATTATTTTGCCAATGCCAACGAGAAGAAATACTGAAACTACTTGTGAAATACTTGGTGTTAAGTGGTTTGAAGCATAATTTGCTGCATTCATAAGATACGTCTATTGGCCTATCCACAAAAAAAGGATTCAGGGTTCTCTCTGCAAATTAGTCATTACTAGTACCGAAATATCCATATTTGCTAGTTTCAACGTCTTCAAGCGAAGCTCATCCTTTTCCAATTAGCAGTGGCATTCCTCAGATCGCAAACAAGTCAACACAAATACTTTACCGAGATGGAGAATTTGTCGGTTTTCGAAATCGATCCTGTTTCTAAACCCCAGCAAATCTGTGATAGTTCCTTCCACCAGTTATGTGAATGACTCAATGCCAATTTTTTCATTTAGAGCAGATGTGAAATATCTGAGTATTATCCTTGATAAGAAACTCATCTGGAACGATCACTTTGAGAAACTTTCACACAGAGCCAGACTGATGCTAAGGCATAATCTATGGCATGAATATTGGATACGAATACGTGGAGATTTCAGCAAACGGTTCAAGCGGAGCTCTAAAGTATACCTGGATATATCTTGTACCCCTGCATCCCTGCATCGTCAGAGGTCATTGAAATCCTTCCAGACCTGATCTCTCAACCTTTCTGGAGAGAGGGGATATGTGACCAACATTCAGAATTGTGTATATTGCCACTTACCAAATCAGGTTTTTTTGGAGCGTAGCAGACAACTGACTAACACTGAAAGTGTTAGCCATGCCTCTAAATCTCAACAAGCCTCAATCACGAGTTGAGAGGATTGAGTTTTCTATAAGAATGACCTGATAAGAGCAGACGGTGGTTGGTTCAGAGATAGATTGAAAACACCTTCAGGATCTAATGCAGATATATTCGATCTTATAACGGTATATTCAGTCTAATACCCAAGACAGAGATATCAACCTGATTAGAGATTTATGCGACCGTAATTCTAGCGGTAATTCACGTTAATGATGAGTTCATAAGTTCAAGGATAAATTGGCAGACATTGACCTCCTACATAGATCAATAAAAATATCGGACATCCAGGCTGCTCTGAAACCACTTGATTTCAACCGAGCAATATCCAATTTGGAAATAAACTGCCCAAAAAGACTAGTGATCTCCTTGCAAGGAAGCTTCATGAAGCCAGTATAGTCAGGTATTCAGACCAAATTGATGTTGGGTCTTCCTACTGAAGGAAGAAGTGGTTTCATCGGACCAGAACCTAATATTGGCATTGCTTTAGGCTTTGCCAGACTAACGAAGAATACCCGGACTCCAAAGTTGCAGACTCCTGACAAAGCCTACTCGGACAGGATTATTATATGGAGGTACTCGGACTGTTTGGCAGAATTTCACTCCTGATATCTGACCTGAAAGATCACTCACCAAATTGGATTGAATAGGTATGTGCCACAATATATCCTTGAGGAATTTACCTACTTACCTAACAACCATTACTGAACTTCAAATAGTTATCGTGAAGTCTTCATTGCAATTGTTCAAACATAATTTCGAAGGAACGACCTACATCATCCAGAGTTTGGTACCATGGAAAGACCTCCAAGAGCCCGTATATTGGTAATAATATACATTCCCAATATGTCAAATGAAAATTTGTGGAACAAATACTCAGATAGACATTAAGATGTCTTGCTTAATCAGCTTTAATGTTCCTCAACAACTATTCCAACCAAATTCCACTTTTTCTGCGCCACAATAATGGAAGGGCAGGAAAGAGATTTGGATGTTTTGAGCGGCACATTCTGCATACTCAACATGGGAAAAATTCAAACCTCACGTTCATGATCGAAAGGAAATTGAGGCATTCAAAATCCACCATTTAAAAAAATTATCTGTAATTTTTATCAAAGATATAACTTGCCTGTCATACTTTGAATTTTATTAAGATTTTTTTCCACTATCAGTTGTCTTATTCAGTTCTCACATACTTGTTTCAATGCCCTTTTATTGTTTTCAGATGGGAGGTTTAGAATGTGTTATAACCGGCCTCATGGATGAATTTTCCAGTTTTTTCAGGAACCGGAGGTACTCTAGAGAAATTTTCACACTGGGAATTATCATATGCTCGTTTTGTGTTGCCCTTATCAACGTGACTCCGGTAATTAATTTTCATAATACAGGGCGATTGCAGTTTGCTACAAGAATTATTTAAAAATGTGTTATTTTTTAGGGAGGTATTTACATGTTTCATCTATTCGATACATATTCTGCTGGTATATCTTTACTATGTTCGGCAATTTTTGAATCTGTTGCGGTGTCATGGTTTTACGGTAATCAAAACTTCAGATTATTTTTGAAAATTCTACCCATTCTCAATTTTTAGGTTTGGATAGATTTTCGCAAGATGTTGAAGCAATGCTAGGGATCACGCCAGGACTCTATTGGAGAATTTGTTGGAAATTCATCAGTCCTTGTTTCATTATTGTGAGTACCTATTTGAACTGAAGATAGTGGATATTGCCTCAAACGTGTAATAATAATAATAATAATAATATTTATTTTCCATAAGACATAGTACAATATGTATAGGAATAGTCGGGACAACAAAAGGTAAAAAAGTAAAAAGTAAAAAGATTGATAAGCTAGACAGTAACAGGCTTATCACCAACTACATATTAAAATATTCATCCAATGAATAAAAACATTTTTCAATTAAAAATTTTTTCAGTATCTTGTTGAATTTCCTACATTCATTGACATTTTTTATATCGTGGGGTAGTCTGTTATAGATTCTCAGCCCCATATGATCAGGTGAGTTATAAGTGATTTTATATTTGCAAAATGGAATGTGAAAATGATTTTTTTGACGAGTGTTAACGTCATGCAGGTTTGCATTTCTGTTGAATTTAGTTTTATTTTCATGAACATAATTACAAAGTTCATATATGTAGAGTGAAAATAATGTCAATATGTTATATTTAACAAACAGTCCTCTAGCAGAGTTCGTGGAGGAAACGCCGGCCACAATTCTTACAACTCTTTTTTGCATGATAAAAACGTCATTTATTGAAGTGGAGTTGGCATNGGAGTAGTGAAGTGGACTCGGGAGGAGCTGTATCAACTCGACGTAAGGACCCGAAAAATGATGCATCTCTATAGGAGTTTGCATCCCAAATCGTCCGTTCCACGGTTGTACTTCCCCCGACAACAGGGAGGTCGTGGACTTTTGAGTTTGGAGTGTCTACATGACAGAATGGTACTGGATACAGCCTGTAAAGTCGTCAGGAGTTCGGATCCCCTTCTCTGCATGGTTCGTGACCATGAGAGAGCAGGAATTGGAGCATTTCTTCTTAGGGCAGCTGCTCGAGCAGCTGATGAACTCGGTATAGTTTTCGACTCTGAACGAGGTGACTACAACTCTGTCACCGAGTTGGAACCCGTTCAGTATCTGAACCTCTAAGAACAGGCAGTCAAACTTTATTGATATTCAATGTCTCTTCTTTTCTATTGAAATCATCCATGTGTTTCTGAATTTCCCTTCAAAAACACAGGAATAATTTTACTAGGAAAGAAGAGGTAATGAACATAAACGAAATATGGCTACCTGTCCTTAAAAGTACACAATTTTTTGTATCAAGACGGTGAAGTAGAAAGACAAAATCTTTCTTTTCCAATAATTTATTTACTTCTCCTGATATCGAGCCAATTCCATTTGAAATCATGATATTTATAATTCCTGCAATTTTTTTTTTATTTCAGTGCGTAGTGATGTTTGGTTTATTCCACCACCAACAACTCCAGTACAATGACTACAACTATCCACCATGGGCAGAATGGGTGGGATGGGCTTTAACTTTGTCATCTATTTCCATGATTCCATTATTTGCGATCATTCAAATTCTTAAAACGAAAGGTTCTTGTAGGGAGGTAAGATGATCTAATAATAAACAGTTCATGATATTGAGAGTAGTTTCGAAATCTTTTCCATTAGAAATGGAAAAGATTCAGCATTCGATCCAATATATGTTCATTTCGTTTCTATGAATTTCAGAGACTTGCATTGAGTATTTCTCCATTGGAAGAGCATGAAGAAATTCGAAGAACTAAGTTATCCCATAGGTTCAAAGCCAAGCACTGGCTGTATGTCTAGGGAATAGGAGTGATGTAATTATTACAAAGTATTCATTGTGATGAGAATTTGAAAAAGAAGCATTTGTTGTACTTGTAGAAAGTCGTAAAGTAGTAGTACTTACTGATTTCAAAGTAGGCTTTCAAAAAGATGAAAGAAGATGTTTCAGCCTCAACATTTTCTTTGGATTGATGCCACTTTATATGTGTTTTTATAAAGTCAGTGGGCTTAGGTGTATTATACATTGTGAACAAGTGAGGATTCAATTATCTTCAAATGTGGGCTTGGTAATTTCCTTGCAGAATCAATCTGTAGTAGGTAGCATCAAATTGGTGAGAACATTGGAAAGATATTTCACAGTGAGAGATTGCTAGAAATCGATTACTACATTACTATAAATCGATGTATGAAGTTCTTTATCAACCTAATTAGGGTACAGATTGTCTCTGGTACTTCAAGACATTTCAATTCTCTAGTGATCTCTGAATGAAAATGAATCAATGTCGTTTTTTTGTTGCAATGAAAATGTTATCAGCTGAATAGATTATCCGACTTTAGAGGTTGCTTATATTTTTAGGTATTTTGCAGATTATTTTTTATATTTTGCTATTACTTCTAGCATTGAGGAAGGTTACATTATGTTGATCACTTAACAAAAAATACCTCAATGAAACAAAAAATTTAGAAAAACATAAAAACAAATGAAAATTCTTTCAGAAAATCAGTTGTTTGAAGAATTGTCGAAGATTAAATTCTGAATTTTGAATGGCTTCTGAACTTTTGCAAAAACTTTTATATGTTTTGTTTCAATTCCTGAATTGACTTCAGTGGTATTTGGCATATCCTAAGGACGCATGAAAAAAGTTATAAGGATTCAGTCTGGTGAGCGAGCTGGCTAGTGCGTATCATGAACCATTCTGCGTTTTCCAATGTTGGTTAGTTATTTCCAACACATTTTTCCACGATTGTAGTAAATTTGTTTTCGATTTATTGGGAAAGTAATGATTGGGAAGTGATATGAAAGACAATTTGAAGTTTGTATTTTTTCAAACAGATAAGTTTTGAATTTCAAGGAGCAAAGTGGGGTATAACATTTTTAACTTATATTAGTCATCCTTGTCCTTCTCGGGACAACTGTCAGTATGACTAGGTAATCATTTTTTGTAGAAAAGAATGCAGATTTGTTCGAGATATATGAATGTACTTGAATAATGTGTGGTTTGGGTATTTTTAAGTAAATATATGCTAGTTTTGATGTTAAATTTTTGTATATACGTACACAGGAATGATGGCAATCAGTGAGATTGAAAACTTTTATTGAAATTTGAAAATACTTTTTGTGATATACTTTGTAGATAAGTCTTCAAGTAAGAATTGAACGTATATGTACAAAACATTTTGAAACGTAGTTGTAAGATTATTAATGTGCAATACTATACTTGAGATCTAGAAAATTGTTTATGACAGAGATGAAGAAGGGTCTATAATAGAAAAATTGATTTCATAGTTGGGGATTTCCTATGGAAAACTTCGTTATCTAGTTATAGCACGAATAATTATATCTGTAGTTAGTGACAACAAAATCTAGGATATATTTCTTGAAGCTGATATTCCACAAATTGATCAATATACAGGATACTACTTTGGAAATTTGAAATAGCTGATAACTTTTAAACAACAAAATGAATTGATGATAATCGAAGTAGATTTCTATGTAACCAAAGCGAAACAATGCTTTACATTATTCGGAGTCATCCCCAAAAAAATTTCAAACCGAAAAGGAGGTTGAGTGGTATATCGTTTCAAGCTCAGTCAATTCCAAAAATTTGTTTGTTAGCTTGTGTGATTTTTTTTCTCCTGAACCATTTCAGAGCTGAACCTTTTTTAGTATTACATGACTTATATTTTATTATTATTATTATTTGTTTTTATGTAAAAAACACTGTCCAACCTCCGAAAATTATAGATTGCTGTATAACTTAAAATAGTGAGTGGAAAGTTATATATCGACCATATAAAGTGATTTTGATGGATTCACAATTTTGTCCCGATTTTGAACCATTTTTTCTCCATAGACAGCTTCAGGGGGAATAATAGATATAAAAGAAATCAATCGATTCTTCAAAGTGCCACTTGATTCGACTCATTTAAAGTTGAAGGTGAAGTGGATCTGAAATCAGGAGAGTCAACAAAAATATTTCTAGGTACGTGAAATGTCTGAGAACAAAGTTTCACTCGACTCCTATTTGAAAATTCTAGATAACTATGATTTCTCTTCGGTACTATGGAAAGAGTTTCGACTGTTTTTCATTTTCTGTTGTTTAGAAATTGTTCGCTATCGCTAGTTTTCTATACACTGTATAAAACACATTAAAGACTCTAGATTTTCAGTGTAACTATCTTTATTCGGGTTTGAAGTCATCGATGAATCTTCAAGATGGATAAACCTCTGAAGAAGCCAGCCGTTCGTGCTGGCGAAACTTTAGGATGCAGTTCCAAACTACGACGAATGAAG
Organism: Leptinotarsa decemlineata; assembly: GCF_000500325.1. Taxonomy (NCBI): domain Eukaryota; kingdom Metazoa; phylum Arthropoda; class Insecta; order Coleoptera; family Chrysomelidae; genus Leptinotarsa; species Leptinotarsa decemlineata. The sequence goes on from NW_019292002.1 coordinate 27,937, forward strand.
ATAGTAACACTAAAAATCTTAACCAATCTAGTCTAGATTTGATTAGAAATATTTATATTGTTTGTCATAATAAAAGTAATTTTTGAGAGTTACCTAAAAGAAACAATGTATCGGTTCTCGACCATTGATGATTTCGGTTCCAGTTTGTGATTATTTTCTGGTGAACTATTGAATAATTAAAAAAAAATCTTCATGGAATTCGAACAACAATTCATTTAAAGGGCTCCAATAGATTACCAGAAAGTGACAATATTGGTAAAGATCAACAGTTTTGTAGGTTGATAACTCCAAACCAAAGTACTTATATGATTTATCATTATAACAAAATGGAATGTTTCTCATTATTAGATACAGTTTATATGGAAACACAAATAGTGGAATTTGAGCTTCAAGTGTGCTCTATTCGTTTTCATGCATTCCTAATGCATTAATATAGAGGACGAGAAATAAATGGTTTCAAAATATTCAACGAATGCCTTCTTTGTTCGAATATTTTGATGAGATTCTTGTACTCATAAGAAATTAGTCCAAAAATTTGTATAATAGGTGGTAGGAGACTCAATTGTAAAATAAAATTCAAACAATTGTGAAATTTGTTTACTTTCTTAAAAATCACAGAAATACATAATATTCTACGCTAGAAGTCCTTAACCAACATTCAACAGTTTACATTCTTGGCTCTAAATAGTCAGAAGATCAGTAATATCACAACCACTTATTTTGGTACATTCAACAACATTCAGTTTTTTCACTTTAATTGATGTATACATGACAGAACATGATTCTTATGGATACATTGTTAGGTATCAGACACATGCACTTGTTTACCTCGAGTAGAATAGAATAATCAACATGTCATTCCATCAGAATAATGAAAAATCATTATTTCATTTGGCGCAGTTAGTAGGATAACAAAAACTGTAAATCAATTAGGGTAGATGATGAAATTGATGAAATGAAGGAATATAAATTACTTTAGGAACTTCTACTGAATGAAAAAAATGAAGAAGAAACAAAACTCGTGATTCGTCAAACTTCGTCAAAATTCGAAAAACAAATTTTTTTCAGTCCATTACTCATTTCTTATTTTTGAGTATTCGAATGACAACAAGATTTTTCTGTGTTTTGTGTCGTTGAATGTATTTTTATAGAATTTTAGCAAATGTTGTTGAGGTACCAGTAACATTACAAAATTATCGATGCTTTAATGTAGTACTGAATATGTGTAGATGACATAAGTATAAGTCATTGAAATAATACTGGGGTATCATATCTAGTGTATACAAAATGTAAAGACAATAAAAAATAAGTAGAGATAGAACAAGTATATGCTGTAAACTAAAACGATATCCAACTATTTTATAAGTTAATACCAAAAAGGTGTTGTTGCGGTCAGAAGTTTTGGAACAACTGGTCCAGAATATGAAAAAATAGTTGAAGATTACGCTTCTTCAAGAAACAGATGAAATAATTCATCATTATGAAATTGTTGATATTTTTGATTTTTAGTGAATCATAAAAGTTCAATAGATGAATTTTGGAATGCAGCAGAGCAGAGAATAAGTTATTTCGGACATTGTGTCGAAATTAATTCGACATATATGGTGGGATCAACTTCACATGACTTGCGGGTAGAAGTTCTGAGGTTGTTTTTCAAATAACAAACATTGATGAGTAGAATTGGAACCTCTCTCGTAAAACGAATCTATCAAAAATATTTCTTCACAAGAACAAAATACGGTATATAGACGTATGTTTTACGTTTGATAGAAGCAAACATTATTTTAATTCAGTGGGTATAGGTTACAAGTTTGGAAAACATCTGGTGTTGGTGGATCTGGTGTAAAATTTTCCCTCTTCACGATTCCCTTAGATGAGTAATTTTATCTAAAGCTGGTTGCCCGATTGGTGTTGCTCAGAAATGAGGAAGTTTCGGTTCGAAGAAATGGAAATTCAGCTGTTTTCAGCTGAAAACAGCTGAAAACATCGATACGAAATCGTAATAGAAATTCTTAAATTAAATCAATTTTCTTACCTGAATTATGAGAACTTTCAACAAGAACGTCTGTTTGAAATATATGAACAGAGACTGGACTCGTATATTCCAACAATAAGATCGCAATGTCGACATCTATGCGGCTATGCTTTGATGCGGCCAAATGTATTATCAATACGTCGCGTATTCTTTTCGATTTCATTGAAAGTCATAAAACATGACTTCTGGCATATAATCGTCACGGCTGGAGGTCCAATTTTTGATGACTTTTTACAACATTTGTGGCCGTATTTCGGCAATAACGCGGAGAATTTTGTCCTCCAAGTGGTCAATTGTTTCGGGCTCACCGGCGTAGACTAGCGACTTCACATATCTCCACAGAAAATAGTCTAACGGCGTTGAATCCCACGATCTTGGAGACCAATTCACTATGCGCCTACCAAACGTTTCCTTCGATAAATCAATTGTTGCACGAGTTGTGTCACATGTTGCGCCGTCTTGTTGAAACCACAGCTCCTGCACATCGTGGCTCTATAGCGGTCACCATTGACTGTGACGTTATGACCAACATCGGTTTTGAAAAAGTATGGACCAATGATTCCACCAGTCCGTAAAGCACACCAAACAGTCAGTTTTTCTGGATGTAACGGTGTCTCACTATACAATTGAGGATTATCATAACCTCAAACATGTCAGTTTTGTTTATTGACGTATCCATGTAAACAAAAGTGACCTTCATCGTTAAACGAAATTCGTATATGAAAATTGAGATCAACTGCAACCTTGTTTGGGACCCATTCACGGAATCTACGCCTTGCTAGGTGATCGTGTGGCTTCACTTCTTGCACGAGTTGGATTTTGTAAGCACGCAAACCAAGATCTTTCCGAGAAATTTTCCATAAAATAGATGACCACATATCTAATTCCTGTGCACGATAGACTGTTTCGCTACGCTATGCAGCAGTAATGCCTTTTTTCTGTATGCACTGTACGCCATCTCTATGGATGCGAATTGCCATTGTACAGTCATGCTTTCCAAAATACCTAAATTAGTACAATTGGGAAGCGTTCTTTAGGCGTCAGTCTATTTGAAATGCTAAACCAAACTTAACATAAGTCACTTGACAGCTGACAAAATGGCCACCAGTTATAAAAGTGTTGCCAACTTAAAGTTAAATACCTCTATGAAAAACACTCTTTATATGTTCGTTGTATGTTGAGTTTCATTTGACTTTCATATTAATTTGAATTTCTGTAGAAGCATTCGTGCAAATTTTTGACATTTAGTCAAAAGGATATTTTAATATTTGATTCAAACTGATTAGGACAGCGGCAGTTATTGAAATTGTGGGATACATAACTAGGCCCTGAGAGCAGTGTATGTTTCAAGAATGATTTCTACATGTTAATTTCAAGTTTTATATTATTTAATCAGTTTTAAGGAAATAATCGGGTGAATAACCCACTACTACCAATTTTTTGAGTTCAGCTCAGCTTTCAAAACTAATTTGATTGAAGATTTCTTGAAGAAGCGTATTCCGATATTACAGCTACTCAACAGCAGTCCTCAATTTTGGTCACTTGATTATTACCGAAAGTTTATCACATAGACGCATATTCGATTCGCTTTCACAGAAGTTTTACGATATAACAGTCTTTTTGTATTACAAAATGGAACTTTGATCTTCTTTTTTCTCTTCTTTGTCTTTTTTCTTCGATTTCTTCCTCCGTTTGGAGTCCCTGGTTTTCGGAGATCTCTCAAGGAGGAACAGTGCTTCATGGAAGTCGTCGGAACTCAAATTGGATTGTTGGACGTGAAGGACAGAACTGAGGGCGCCATCTGTTGAGGATTTTGGAAACCTGGAAGAATGACTGAATGATTTTTTCTAATGTTAGCCTATAAGTTAAGATATAGGATTCCGTTTCAGGAGGCTGACTTTGGAGAAATGTAATATTTAATGATTTCATCAGAGGTGGAATCGGTGATTTTGGCGGATTGTTCAGTCTTTTTGGGAGGGCTCTTGCATATTTTGATCCGCAAATTTGAAGAAAGACCTGTGAAATCACTCAGTAACTTAAAGAACTTAAGCATCCACAAATAAAAAATATGTTTCAGATAGTTTTTCTGAGCAAAATGAAAAAAGTGAGAAATTTAAAATTGCTCAAAAGTCTAATTTGAAAAAGGAACAATTAGTTCAGGCCACTCTCAACTTCCTACATTGTAGGTTAATATACTGACACTCACAGAAAACAACTACTCCCCTGGCTAATACCACGAAGGGTGTTGGATTATATAAGACTTCAACATAAAGTCGATGATTTTCGTAAATTGAAAATCAAATTCCTTCAGAGTATCATTTTTCGAACCAGGCCGAAGCGGATAACAAACAACAAGTTTGTCATCGCCCTACTTGCCCAATTTTTCGTATGAGGATGTCAACTGACTATATTCCAAAAGTTTTCTTTCCTTATACGAGGAATTGGACAGATTTCGGATATGCGGTTGGTTACCTCGTTCACGGGTTGATGTGGCGATGACAAACCTGTTGTTTATTATCCGCTTCAGCCTAGTTCGAGGAATAATACTCTGAAGGAATTCGATTTTCTATTATTGGAAATCATCGACTTTACGTTGATGATAGACACTACCTTGCACTGACGAGTGTCCAAACAGCCCGAAACCCGTCTGCAAGTGTGTTCCAATAATTGAATCTGTTGCGGTAGTTGTATTGTCAAACGCATATGCAAGAATAACTTCAGTGAAGAATCCTGCACTGACACCTGTCGTATATAATCCAACGTCCTTCGTGGTATTAGCTAGGGGAGTTGTTGTTTTCTGATGGGTGTCAGTACATTAAACTACAGTGTAGGTATATCCGAGACGGGCTTGAACATTTAGAGTTCATTTGTTTAGATCAAAAATATGTACATTACACGCAGATGTTTCTTTCCGATACAATTATTGCTAAGATATTGATATCACTAAAATATAAATATATACCTCTGCAGGCTTTTCTTTGTTCCTCCAAAAGGAATCCGGTAGACTTTGAGAAACTATTCCTTTTACAGCTTTTCTGATGTTTCTTGGGACTATGTTTCTCACTCTTGCATTCACTTCCTACTACATATTTCCTCATCGTACTACACTCTCCTTCTTCTAAGTTTCCTTTAATATCCTCACGACAATCCTTGTCGTTGTTTCCACAACATTTTTTGGATTTATTCTCGCCCAGGAGACCTAGACTTTTATTCACAGCAATCTTTGTTAAGTAGCTAGTTTTGGGTAGGTGCGCTGAACACAATTTAGCTTTTAGGGTGGCAAAAGGGTTGTGTGTTTGTTTCTTGCAATCGGTGATTTTGGCGGATTGTTCAGTCTTTTTGATTTCTTCATCGTAACTCTTACTACCTAGAAGGGACCAAAAAAAGTTTGAGTAATATTCATTCAGTCGTGATTGTGAAAGGAATATTCAATTTACCTAAGTCTTCATCCGTTATAGAATTCAATATTCCACAAACTTCCATGTCAGCATTCATAGAATCAGATGTAGTCGTATCTTCCACTGAACTTTGACCATGATAACTTTCCTCCTCCGGATAAGAAGTATGCAGTAGCAGAAATTGTTTTGTGCGTACAGAAGTAGAGGGCAGTGCTAATAATCTTCTTACCTGTGAACAGAACAGTATATATACCTAAAATGGGTCAGAGAGACCCACACCCTAAATCGGTACGACTTGAGAAGATACTGGACGGACACACCAGGAGGTGATCATTAAATGCTTTCCTGAATAACCACCAGTATGCTTATCAAACCGGCAAATTGACTGATTTAGCATTGAAGAACCTTGAAGAGAAAATCTCCCAATCCCTTGACGACAAGGAGATTGCGGTTGCAGTATTTCTTGATACTGAAGGAGCATTTGACAATGCACTTCCTGAATCTATACGATCGTCTTTGGCTAGAAAAAGTATCGAATCGACCTAAAATGGCTGGATCTATGCCATGCTGGTAAACAGAACTGCAACTACGACTCTTCAAGGCCAGGCCATTAGGTTCAGGGTCACCAGAGGTTGCCCTCAAGGTGAAGTACTATCTCCCATTCTATGGTCGCTCCTGATGGATAGTCTGCTTGATGCAGATCTGCAAGTTCATGCAAACGAACTTGTCATCTTGGCAAGGTCCACGTTGGGAAGGGTGGCTTGTAATATCCCCCAAAGCACGTTGGACGTTGTTTACAGTTGGTGCCTGAGGGAGCAAATGTCTGTCAACCCCAGCAAAACTGTGATAATCCCCTTTACCTGGAGAATAAAATTGGACGATTTAATGCCACTTTTCCTCAATGGTGAGGTCATTCCATTTGGAACGGAGGTGAAATATCTTGGCATTGTCCTTGATGAAAGATTCACCTGGAACGTTCACTTGGAGAGTTTTACACAAAGCCAGACTGTCTCTATGGACATGTCGAAGGATTTGTGGTAAAACTCAGGTCCCAAACAAATCCATTGGATTTATGTGATGATTGTCAGACCGATGATCACTTATGGTGCAATTTCCTGGTGGCCCAGGCGAAACTCTCTATCTTACAGACACAGGCTTGTCTGGCTATTAGTGGTACCACACCGTCAGCGGCTAGATCTACCTCCTCTCCACATTTTTATGGAGAGAGAGGCTAGACGGACTGCATACAGATTTGTTCACATTGCCTATTGCACAAATCGATTTAATGCAGAGTGCAACAGACTGTTGGTTGACACTGGAAGTCACAGCATTCTGGAATGACCTCTGACTTTATGCCTCAAACTGTCAACTACGAACTGCCTTATCTGTTCCCGAGTAGAGAGGACTGGATCCTCCGGGAAAAGGAAATATTAAGAGCAGATAGTTGTTGGTTCACAGATGGATCAAAAACACCTTCCGGTTATGGTGCAGGTGTTTTTAGTCGCAGACCCAGGACAGAGATATCTAGCTGTCAATGTGGCTGCTGACTCCCTTGCAGAGAAGGGTGCTGCAAGCAGCTTCATCGGACCGGAACCTGTCATTGGCATCGCTTTAGGCTCTGCCAAACAAACATTGAACATCTGGATGGCAAGAAGATTCATGGACGTCTGGCAGAATCTTCCAGGATTGGCTCACTCCAAGGCGTTTATTCATCTTTTGAAGCTTGAAACCAAACAGATGTTGGACTACAGTAGGAATGAACTATGATGTCCAACAGGCCTTCTTACAGGTTTCTGTCATTTGAGTCATCATTTGCAGAGACTCGGACTGCCGGAAGACAGTGTGTGTCCGCCTCTGTTTGGAAAATGATGAAACAGCAAAGCATATACTTTGTGCCTCCCACGCTGGGGACCGAATCACGTTTTCAGAGTTCGGCAGAGCCGTACTCAAATCATTTGACCTGAAGGATCACTCTCCATACAAACTAATCGGCTTTGTTGAGAAGCTGGGTTTATTTGGTCGAGTGTGAATAAGTGTGAGTCACAATAAACCCTTGCGGATTGCGGTGGAGGGTCGAATATACCTACTCACTTTAGACCTAACCTAACCTGTCAACAAAATATTTTGATAACAGTGATAACGTACATGTAATCATTAACTATCAATTTTTTTTTATTATTCCAGAATATGATTCGTATAGAGGAAATACTGCCTGATATTGAAGGAACACACTAGCCCCTCAGAACACAAAAATGTGATTACGATGCAAAACCAAAAAATAACAAATGTTCAAAAATCTGAAACTCAAAACTCGAGGTGTATAATTTGCATTACCATATCCTCCGGCTTGTCATCGTGCTGACTACTGTGGTCAGAATCTAGATGGTATCTGGGTTCGTCGGCATTCGTCCTTATTCTAGTACCTCTACCATTTCTTCGAACACACAGATCTCCCGTCGAATGAGAACGTTTAAGACGAACGTCAGTGTCGTAGTCATCCATATCTTCAAAAGCGAATCCTGAAATCGAAACGGAAACATCCGAAAAAAACCACTATCAAAATCTCGAGATCTTTCATCCAGAGGTGATTTTTGCTCGATTCGGTTCATACGTCAATCGTACAATGTCTACACGTTGAACGTCTATCGTTTGTGTGATTTTTTGCTTAAAATGCTTGTGATTGAACGGTGTCAAAAAGTGCGTGCATTCAGTCGAGGTGACATCGTCATAGTAGAGAGTCATCGTTGATTTTATTATTTCCGTCGTTATAGTTGTGTGTTTATCGTAATTATTGAATATTACTGGAGTTTTATGTCAACACCAAACCGTTATTTTTAAAACCTCGACACGTGTTTCTTCAAGAGATTTTGATCTTCCTCTCTCTACACCAAAGGTTCCAAACAGTGCATCACAAAGTATCCTCTTTATTGATGTGTTTGACGTTGAGTAGACTTAGAGTGACCCTATTCATCATTAGAAGAGATGGAAGATGACAACGACAACATACTTAGGAACTTTTATAAAGAGAAAGGAGCGATATAACACTCAACTTCTATGTCTGCAAATGAAGGAGCCATGACACAACATTTTCAAAGTATATGGGAGTAACGACTGACGCACAGTGTTGTGACGTGTGGTAAAGACTGACGATCATATTTACGTTACGCCCGTACGTGTAGAAGTTGTACGTCAGACGTTGGAGGATTGACGCGCGAATCGTACTGAGCAAAAGGCACCTTTACGTCATAAATAATGTATTGAGAGGTATGAAAAATATCAAATCAGGTACTCAACTGTTTATGGCATCAAAGTGTTGTGAATATTCGTAGAAAGTGGTGACTGATTTATTACCTAATTATCAAAATTTTCACACCAAAGCACAAAACCTGTGATTCCACAGATTATTTAAAAATTACGCTAAAATGTGTGTCATCAGAACACTTATGAGGGAATAACATTTGAAAAATATAACGTTGAATGATTCCAATAATTTAGTTTGAGAACTTTCATCAAAATTCCGCTATTTCACTGAATTCAAAATATCATCACTATATATTCAGTTTCAGCGAAATCTGGTCATTGTTTCTTTATGACTAACAGAAAATATATAATTCAATATGCCAAATTATTCATAACTTTTCTAATGATTAATAGATTTTGGTGAAATTCAGAGGACTAGTCAGAGCTTTGATGAAAGTTGTAGAATTGACTTGGTAAGACAAGTAATTGACATATTTTTTATTTTTTATTGCCTTATAATGTTCTCAATGAAGGACGTATTTCGATGTAATTTTCATTCGAATTATTTCGAAGCGACGTGAATCCTTTGTTGATGTACCCAGATTGATATTTTTCTACGATTTTCAACCTTGAAAAATAATAAAAAATAGCCTTGAAAACCATGACTCATTCTTGAAATTTGGTGTTGTAGCAGATTTTTCAATGTCTATCTAATGAGTAATGAGAAAAAAATTATTCCAACAGGTTGACAAGTATAACTTTTATATACAGATGTTTCCATTTTGGATGGGTTACACTGTATATGGAAAGACTGTAAAGTTCGGAATTAGATATTTCACTTCATGTTTTGATGAAATATTGGGAAATTTATTTGAATGAACTTTTGACAATATTACTATCAGGGAACGCTCAATTCGGACACCCGATCATTTGACATTTTAATGAGACTTGTTCTCTTTGGTACAATTTGATGACTATCATTTAAATCATCACTCACTTATTGCGGACCTGGTATTAATTGGATGGATTTTCGTAAAATATCGGATGATTTGGTTCAACTAGATTATGACCTTCCGCGACATACTTGGGGTGAATTTTTCACTGCGATAAAAACAGTGTTAGTTTCGGAGAGTGTAAATTTTCATGACCGGAGGTGACTCTGTCGGAGCTATTTTCCGAGTTTATTGGCTCCAGTCTGCAGGTTATGCCTGAAGTTTTGTCTAAGACTATAGTATACATTTTCCAAGGAGATGAGACAACTAACGAAGTGAACGAAACCAGGACAGTGGAATTTTCATCCTGTAAATGGAATTATTCTTCTAATTTGAAGCCTTCAAGCCCCTCCAGTAAGATGTAAGTAACTCTCGAAACTGATGACTGTGAATGACTTGTTGGATTTTACAAACTATTCATTTTCAATCATCTCTTTCATGATTCATGCAGATGTTAATGGATTTCATTTTCTACTGATGAAGAAATTTTCAATGAGCTGAGTTGATAAGTGGTATACATATTTTGAAAGTCCACTAAAATATTACGTAGTAGTACCTTTAAATGAACAACTCTGTCTCAAATCAATCTGTCTGACAAAAACTGTTTTTCCGTTAATCGATTCAGGATCCCCATAAGAGATTTGACTTGAAAAACCTTGTTTGTTACTATTGAATGCTGGTTAGAACTGTATGGTAATCCCTTTCATGGAATAACTATCATTTCAAAATAACGATGAATTTGCTTTCATGTATCATAGAAAATCATAAAGTAATATGAGTAACATTTTTTCAGTTTGATGATAACTGAAAGAGCTCCATTGGATTTTTCAACTCACCATTCTCGTGAATATCCGATATCTGAAATCTACCATCCTCATTTCCTCTACATGGCCTGAAGAACAACTCCTTCTCCCCCTCGTTTCCCAACCTATCCAGCGATTTCAAGTCGATCTTGTGATTGGCCAAAGACTTCAGGAAATAATCCACGGTGATCTCTGCGTTTGTCCTTTGCATTCCCCTATTTTCCTCGCTTTTCATTTGCTTGCTGATGGCAGCAGTAGATTCCTGCAAACTTAGCTGAATCGCAAGCTTCAACTGGTCATCTGTGCTCTCGTTGCTGTTGTTAGATATGCTTGAACTGGGGTCTGGGGTGATGGCGTTGTTACCTTGGGTTTGGGATTGAGCTTGTTTCATTCTGTCTTCTATCATCTGAAGGCGAGACATTTCTAGGGCGATGATCAGTTCCATGTTGTAGTCAGAACCTGGAAAGAAACATGCGGTTTTCCAAAAAATTGAAATGCTTTCATCGATGGCAAATAATTTTTCTCAGCTCAATCACCGTATGCCACTGTCAATATTTTGAGTGTTTTTCAGCACTCAATTCTATTCCTCACACAAAATATGAGGCAATTTCTTTGATATATTTTTTTCTATGGCACAAATACGCCAAACACTTCAAACTTTTATGCCTCTCACCAACAAACTGAACATGCCAAACCACTGAAACTGAACATATATTCGAAACGTTGTACCAACATAAAAAAATCGCCTATTGAATATACTTAGCTCGCAAAATTTGAACATCTACTTTATTTCCTGAACATTACACGTATATGAGGCCCCAAGTCGTTTTGCTCATTTTGTGAACATTGTAGGGTTTTATAAGGAATGTAAGCTCTCATTCGGGTAAGAGTAGCTTGTCAAACTACGTTCTTGCCCAGGAAAATATTCGTTCAAGAGGTCGTCTTCAAAAATTCTGCTTTCTGACAGTGGAAAAAAATCGTTCCAAAAACTGTCGTTGGAATATTGCTAACATAAAATCGTACCGAAGCCAAACCTGAAGACCTGATGATTTGAATATCACAAATGACTTTGAAGTTTAGAGTACTCAAATTCTTGGATTTAGGAAGTTTTTTCCAGGAATACTTCAATGAATAATGTTTGACGAAAACAGCCCATTTGTGTTTTCCTAAGAGCGACCATTGGGGGAAATATTCAATGGGTTCCAATATTTCAGACTACAGAGATGCAACTTGAAACACTTCAAACTGAGTTAACCTATAAATATTTCAATTAGAGAATGGTCTTCGAGTTTTGACCTATTCCGTTAAATGAATTCATCTCTCCAAATAGATTTTGCTTCAATTTCTGTCGTTGTTTTTCTTTCCCCTAAGAGTGAAAAAAGAAAGAATTGATTCATTATTATCTAAAACATTGATATTGCAGAAAATTACACTTGAATCCTTCCACTATAACATCTTATATAACACTGTGTATGTTTCTGGCCATCAAGCTACTTACGTCCACAACTTCTGCTGCAGAGTAGACCGCACTGATGTTCCTTCGTTGGTGATACATGTGTATGGGAAACGCTCTTGTGAGTTACGCTTAAGTCAGTCTCTTCGTCAGTGTCATATTCAGGCCATTCGCAGTCTTTCAACCATGCGCAAGTTTGAGAAAGATCTGACTGAAGAAAAACAAATTTCAGTTAATAGTAAAAAAATCAATATGGAAGACAATCTCATGAATTGTGAAATAACTTTGCATTTGCTATTTCTCACTTACATCAAGATATCTTTTCTTTCTTTTTCTCTGTAAAGGTGGGGTTTCGGGAGGGATTAAGCCCTGAGCTACAGCTCTAACAAACTCGTGCCTTTTTCTTCTTGCTAGGGCAGAAGTTTGTACTATCACAGCCTTGGGTGTACGTAAATATGGCCTAGCAATCATTTCACTTAATTTTTCAGTAACTTCTTCCAATTCATTCTGAAACATAGAGTTACATACTATGGATAATTCATGTGTGTGCAATTATATAATTATGATAGAGGAGAACGAAAATGCTGATGAAGCTCCAAACTTGTCTTTATTTTTCTATATAATATCTACTTCGGTGGAAAAGTTATGAATTCGCTTCAATTATAAAGAAATACAAATATCACACGAATGATTCATTCACTGAAGGAACACAAACTTTCATATTTGTTTTAAAGATCAATTATACCAAAAATATAAGTTTTCAAAAACTCCTTCGATGAGCCTCATTAATATACCACACTATAATAAGTCCCGACTAAAATAATACTGTTTCATAAAACAAAAACGTCTGTTCCTAAATATAGATTATATAGGTTAGGTTAGGTTAGGTCCAAAGTGAGTGGGTCTATTCGACCCTCCATCGTAACCCGCAAGGGTTTATTGTGGGTCACACCTATTCACAATCGACCAAATAAACCCAGCCTCTTAACGAAATCGATTAGGTTGTACGGTGAGTGATCTTTCAGGTCAGACGATGAGAGTACGGCTCTGCCGAACTCTAAAAACCTTAGTCGGTCCCCAGCGGGGTAGGTGCAAAGTATGTGCTCCGCTGTTTCATCATTTTCCAAACAGAGGCTGTCTTCCGACAGCCCGAGTCTCTGCATATGATGATTCAAATAACAGTGACCTGTAAGAAGGCCTGTTAAGTATCGTAGTTTATCCCTACTGTAGTCCAACAACTGTTTGGTATCAAGCTTCGAAAGGTGAATAAACGCCTTGGAGTGAGCCAATTCTGGAAGATTTTGCCAGAAGTCCAAAAATATTGTCATCCAGGTATTCAATCTTTGTTTGGCAAAGCCCAAAGCTATGCCAATGACAGGTTCTGGTCCGATGAAGCTGCTTGCAGCAGCATGAAAATGATTTATACAACTGGCAATGTGCACAAGTCTATATGTAGCCTATCTAGCCTCTCTCTCCAGAAAAATGAGGAGAGAAGGAAGATCTAGATGGATCTCCATGGCCGCTGACGGTGTGGTATTTATGGCCAGAAAAGGCTATCTTTGTAAGCCAGAGAGGTTCGCTTGGACCGTTTTCTGTAAAGCCTCCGACCACCAGGCAATTGTATCATAAGTGATCCAATCATATATTTGGGAATGAACCCAATAGATTCGTTCCAGGTGAGTTTTTCATCAAGGAAAATGCCAAGATATTTCACCTTCGTTTCAAATGGAATGACCTCACCATTGAGGGAAAGTGGCGTTAGATCGTCTAATTAATGTTCTCCTCCTGGTGAAGGGGATTATCACATTTCTGCTGGGATTGACAGACATGTCTTCCCTCAGGCACCAACTGTGAACAACGTCCATCGTGCTTTGGAGGATATTACTAGCTACCCTTCCCGACGTGGACCTTGCCAAGATAAAAAGGTCATCTGCATGAGCTTGCAGATCTATTTTTCTTCTGTTGAGGACATCAAACAGACTATACATCAGGAGCGACCGCAGAAGGGAGATCTGTTTGAAAAATCTGTTTTTCTGTTAAACAGCTGCCGCACCCCTACGAACGACAACCCTGAGAAGTCGAAATTTGTGCGAGCTAAGGATGAACGAGGTTTTACATTTTAACGTGTGATTCTTAACACGGATAGTACCCCACCTTGAGGGCAGCCAACGAATATCTCACAAACGATTCATTAACTGAAGCAACTCAAACTTTCATAATTTTTCTGGAAGATTAATAATCAAAAAAATATAAGTTTTCAAAAACTCCTTCAATGTGCCTTATAAAGTATAATATGTCCCGAAAAAAAATAATACTGTTCTATGAGAGAATCGTCTGTCCCTGAATATAGATTATATAACATGATGAAATGAAAAACAAATATATCCTAAATGAATTGTCATAGAAACACTACTTGGCCTCATTGTCTGCCTGTAAAGATATAAAAATGATAATTATCATCTCATTTAGGATCTGTGGGGAAATTTAAAAAATACTCAATCACAGTCTTGGCAATAAAAACTGTTACATTTTTTTATCAGCCCCACGTTCTCCTCTAAAATCGCAGCAACACATTTGGTAACCACTTTCAGAATTTTCGAGAGAAATTTACAGCTGAAACAGAGCTACATGCCATGTAATCTCATTAGTTTGGTATGAAGACTGAACCATTTGGCATGGCAGTTCGCCTTCATTCAAAAGAGTAGCTCTTTCTCATCGTACCCATCGATTTAGCCTTGGTAGTCTGGATTATTAAAGAAAGGTTGTGAACTTGTCCACGCTTGATTTCAGCATATTACTTGTTCAAAAAACCTCAGGCATGATACAACTCACCTGCATGAACTCGAAAATGGATTTGTTGTATCCATCATCCTCCAGATAATACCCATAAACATATGAACCACAAAGAACTCTTCTAGCTTTCAGCAACTCTCTCACTCCATCCTCAATAAATTTTGTGCCTTTGTCACCAGTATCTAAAATCAATGATGTTTGAATCATTACAATTTTTGAATGAGAACTGAAAATATATTTCAAGATTCATTATTATCTTCTTATCTTCATAATCACGGGTTGGAAATAGATCATGGATGGATCACATGAAGATAAATGTATTCGAAAGCAACACATGAGTTGTTATACATATCTATTCTCAATCACATTAGACTCAATACTGACCTTCACCCTTTTTCATTCCCAAACTAGTAGCCAAAACCTCCATTTTCTGCCTGACGCCAGTGAGAAGTGGTTCCTCTAATTTTTGGCTATTCTCATGATTCCGAAATCTAGTATAAAAATGTAAAAAACGAGACATCTCTTGCATTTGATTGTTTCTGTCCATCGCCTCTATTATGAGGGAACCTTGTTTCTCATCTGCTTTATGCACAGCTTCGAATCTATTACACCTAAAGTAACCACCTGTAGCAGAACTGTGTCTTTTCCATGATTCTTGACAGACCCAACAAAAGTCAAATTTACACTAGAATAGGAAAAACATTGATATCATTGAAATTGGCGCAGTCGGTAGAATCGAATCACCAAGGAAATGGAAGCTTCAACGCTATAATTTCTTCAGCAATCATTGTTATCAGTTTCGATTATTCCTTGGTTTTGATTCGATGGTATCAAAACACTCATGCGTTCATAATATTGAATATAAGGATGAGATATTATTTTACCTTCGAACACTTCATGTGATTGCAGCCCTCATTTTTCTGAATGGGACTTTTACAGTTGGGACAAGGTTTCGAATTCGTAACCAACCAAAGACAATTTGCTGCGTCTTCAGTACCACTACAGGAAGCTTTCAGTTCTTCAGGCTTAACTTCGTTGATCTTTATTTGCCATTCCTGCCATTGTTTGCAACCACACGGAGCGTGGGCTTCTCCTGTAATGAGAAACCGTTAAACTGAAGGAATAAACTTCAACAAGAGTGGTGAAATGAACATTTATCTGTTTCAAATTTGAAATCAATGTAATCGATATCTATCGATTTCGTTCTTCACAACATATCAGAACGAAAATAATATCGGAGTGATCTGTAATGCATAAAAGTGATTTTCTCGTGCATACAAAATCATAGAATTGCTCACCCAAGCATTCCCAACAGAAAAAATGTGCGTTTCCACAATCGACGGCATGTGATGTTACCGGCAGTGTTTTCTTGTTAACATTTCTACCTCCTACACCGTCTGCAATCGTTTGTTCTGCTTCTGGAAGCCTCACTGCCCTCCCACAGCCAGCTATTGGACACCACTTGATGCTTTTATTACTTTCCACAAAGGCCTGGAAATAGAATAGCGTCAATATAACGCTGAGCGTTGTAGGTTCAGACTTTCGTTGTCTTGAAGTTTGAATATATGCAGGAAAATGAACAAAGTAGAAAATCACGGAACCGAAATGCTTTCAAGGTGGAGTGCAAAGCAAAATCGAAATATGATAGAGAGAATTGGAGCCTCTTGCGTAGAAGGGATCTGAGAAAATACATTTTCTATATCAGAAAAACACTTCCTTGACTGCGCTTACCAAATTAACATTATAAGGAGACGATAAAGATTGAAATTTACATCTGAGTTTCGCGTATTTATTATGTATGTATCTTATCAAATTCGATTCATCAAATGATTTTTCAGTATAGTGTTAATTTGTAATAATATCTCAGTTACTAATTTATACAGGTTGTTTATTGAACATGCGGAAAAAAATTGGGGGACTACTTCTTGGATTATTCAAAGGATATTTGATAGGGCGCTTTGTTTCAAAGATACGGAGCGAAAGAGAATTTCGACAATAAGAATTCATTATAGTCGAAGCAACTCTTAAATGTATGGCACTCTCAAATGCCAAAAAAACAATACTGGACTGTAGACTTGCCGGTTCGTATTGGATAATTTTTACTAACCGAGTTTTATGATTAGCTGAAGAGTTATAAAATCAAATTTGAAGTCATGTTACGGTGACGAATAGAAATCAGGAATGCGGGGATGGTTATCGCCATCGTGTTCACTTCAGGAATTGATCGCGATTTGAGTGTTGGATTTCGATATTGATGCAGTTATAATTACTGCCAATTTTTGTTATCTGTTCAAAATGTGGCGTTCTTGAACAAGTACTAATTGTAACAACGGGTGTGATAACAACGCAGACTTTTTTCAGTGTAGTGATTGCGATAGCGATGGTGAACAATGCGAAAAAGAGATACCAGTGAATAAGATTCCGATGCATTTGAATATTGAAACAAACACAGAGAGTATGTTTCAATGTATATAAGAATCTACATCTCAAGTTTGACTTTGAGGGAAAAAAACTATTACAACCAACATAAAATTTTACCGAGATTCTTTTCTCAACTGTACGTAAAATAGTCAAAAATAAACCTTATGAACGCAAGACGCGATGTGGTACAGGATTACCAAAACCTTTAGATGTTCATCTAATGAAATCATTGAAAAAAACCATATACGATTGTTACGAAAGCAATGAGATTCCTACAACTGAAATCATAAGGAAGAAATTAAATACTTCCGGCCATAACGTGAACTGCTTTGACAAAACTCTTTAGAATTGGATAATGAAACTAGGATTTAGATTTGAAATAATAAACAAACGTCAAGCAGTTATGGAAAGCAGAGGAATAGTATAATTGCGTAACAAATACTTAGAACTAAATATAGACGAGAGCAACAGCAAATTTTCTATTTGGACGAAACTTGGTATGACACTCACGACACAGTTACGGAAGGGTAGACTGATGTTTCGAGAATGTGTACGCCTAACATGCCTGCAAATGAAGGATCGCGACTAATCATTGTGTTTTGCGGAGGAAGTAAAGGATGTGTTCCTAATTTTTTGAAATTATGTGGAAAAAACCCGACGACTGCAATGCTGACTATCATAAGAATTTGGAAGCTAATATTTTCGAGCAATGGTTTGAAAATACAATGATCCCAAATTTGGATGCATATAGCAACGCTTTCTATCATTTGTGACAGCTCATCAAAGTACCGAATTGAAATTCGACGAAATTTTTTAATGGATAACAATTTGTATTTTGAAGATGACCATACCAAAAACCAACTACTTGACGTTTTACAGACAAAAACATTTGAAAAAGTGTATGCCCTTTAGAGTATTGCTGGAAAGTATGAACACACCATACTGAGACTTTTCCCCCTTATTTTTGTGTTTTCAATCCCATATAAATAACTAGGTGTTTTAGTTTGAAGAAACTTAAACAAAACATTTTTATCAAATATTGGACTCTGTACCTCACATTCAGCTCCTCCATTTTTAACAAAAATAGGGTGACATGTTTACATATGGTATACAGCATACGAATCGCATGCAAGCATTTTGTATTCATTGTAACTTCTGTTCATTATATTGCAGCAAAGAATTGTAATACACCGAACAACAATACTCGATATGGGGGTAAATAAGAGTTTTAACTAACCTGAGTTTCATTTCTTCTGATAACTGATACTCGAATTTATATAGCGATTTGAGTTTGAAGAATGATACTTTGAAAATGTTTGTCACATGTTCATGGATAGACAAAGAGCTATCTATGGGTACGCCAAGATTTTTAGCACTGTCTACCCAGTCAATGTCTGCGTTATCGAGAGTGAGTCTAAAGTTACATTGAGTTTTTACTATTTGTCTTTGAGACCCTATGCATAAGGCCAAAGTTTTATTTGGATTGTTTTTCAGTCCATGATTCTCCGAGTATAGGAATGTTTTGTGCAAATCTGTGTTTATATTGGCCACGCAACTTTTTGTATCGGTGTTATGAGAAGACAAATATAATTGTATATCATCTGCGTATAGATGTACTTGCCAATGTGATAAGAAAGTGGGGTAATAAAAAATGAATACTGAATACATCAAGGGTCCTAAAATACTTCCCTGCGGTACACCTGAGATTGTTTCTTCCAGGGATGACCATGAGTAACCATCCAGTTTGACCCTCTGTGATCGGCCTGTGAGATAGCTGGTCATCCATTTATGAGAAATGTCATCGAATCATATGAA
Organism: Leptinotarsa decemlineata; assembly: GCF_000500325.1. Lineage (NCBI taxonomy): Eukaryota > Metazoa > Arthropoda > Insecta > Coleoptera > Chrysomelidae > Leptinotarsa > Leptinotarsa decemlineata. Next base: position 46,887 of record NW_019292002.1, read on the forward strand.
CTTGAGCTTGCTGATGAGTTAATCGAAATTAACTAAATCGAAAGCATTACTTTGATCAAGCAGTACTAAAATGGTGACTTTTGTTCGATCTCTGAATCTCGCAAGATCGTCTATTACTTTCAAGAGGGCAGTTTGTGTTCCGTGTTTTTGCAAAACCCATACTGCTCGTACGGAAGTATTCGATTTCCTTCAAGAAAAGCTCTTATTTGACGGGAAACATTTTTCTCGAATATTTTAGAGAATAAGGGCAGAATGCTGATAGGGCGTAGGTCACTGAACGTGGTAGTTGCATTCTTTTTCGGAATTGGAATTATATAAAAATCATCTTGATATTTATATTGTCAATACCTAACGCATTAGATTTTATTTCTTTGATAACAGTCAAAATATCATCATCACATATATCGGTGAGGGAAAAGTTCATAGGAGCGTACAATTTATTATTATTGTAGAATGAAAGAGTGTCATTATTTACTATTGAATGTCCAGCCATTGCCATTGATTTCTTCAGGTCAACGTAGTTCAATTGGCAGGCTATTGGTTTGCGAGGATGATTTTGTAGTAACACCCTAATCTGCAAGATTTCTCCATGTCATTGTTGTCAATTGTTTTTATTTTTGTTCAAAACAAATTATGTATATGCTGTTTTTTCACATTTTACTGCGTCATTGATGTAGTTGCGTAAAGTTACATAGTACTGTCTAGCGGCTGCTGTCTATTCTAAGGTATTTGACATGAGCTCTATCACGGATTTTCATCATCAATTTGATATCATGAGATTTCTTCTAGATTTTCGAAATCTCTCATAATGAAACAAGTAGTCTCTAGTCATATGAGCGGCTCTTCAACACAAAAATATTCATTTTGTCTTCAAATTGTCTTTTCTTTGTTCAAAAATTATTGAGATATCTTACATCCCAACAATATTACCTCCTTTCCTGAGGAATTTTATTTGTTTTCATATTTAACGAAATGTTGATACCAGAATTAATATTTGTTATTAATGGCCTTAAACTTATAGAACATATAGAAATTCAAATTGTTTTCGACTTTGGTGAATTTTGCAACCTTTCTAACATGGATTTCCAAAAATCACCTCTCACAATTTTATTAGTAGCTGAAATGCGAGTATCTACTCAGAGATTTTCAAAAATTAATTTTGTCTTTTTTTTTTGGGAAAGAAAGTGTTTGGCTTTCTACTACTCCATCTGATACAAAAAAAAAGGATGAGAGAATTTTCCAAAGAAAGGAAGGAAGTAATCAATTTGAAACTCTATACATGAATGTGTAGATCATGCAAAGAAGTAACTTTCAGACACAAACTGAAAGAAAGTCCTCCTGAAACAGCTAGTCCCATATAAACATTGAATTACACGAAAAAAAAAATACAGAAGATACTTTTCTCTACTCAGTTTGTATTTCAAACATTTGTTGTGGAATAAGAATCAGATATCATTCACATGAGTTCTACTTTGAATGAGTTTCTTTCCCAAAAAAAAAATTAATCACTCCTAAAAATATAACCCCTTCAATTCCAATTTTGTCTTCTATCACCGGATTCACTAGTATCATGTTCATATATTTTTCCCCGACAAGTTTTGAAATAATGTCGAAAAGAGTGAGTTATTCAAAGTACCGCTCGAATCATTACTTCCATTTACATGACTCTAATTGAATCAAGTTCTGAATTTTGCGGAACAAATCATCGTTATGTATTCCAAATTATGTTCTGTTCTACAGAAGATACTATTCGAGGTAACTTAATTCGCATTGTCTAAATATATACTGCACAAGATATAATTCTCATCCTTCACATTCACCAACCATTTAAATCCAAATTTTCATGTTAAACTTTGGGTAAAGAAGACATTTGAATAATTAATACATTTCACATCGTTAACTAGATTATTTCCAGAGTGGCAACCCAGGGATGAGCTCTGCCGTTACGGAGACTTTCATTTAATATTATATGAAATCATGACAGAAAATGAAACGAGATAATTCAAAATTTTCTTTCATTTCTCTGCCCTTTGGTATTAGCTCTTTTTGGAATATTATGATTCTTCACTGATTCGAAATGTGGATGACACGTAAGTATCTACTGATTTTGGCTAATTGATTGGACGTTGAAGAAATTTATTTTCGACTGCGTTTTGCATCCAGATAATTGGTACATAACAGATTTGGTGGAATTATTGCGGGGTTGGTATTTTGGGAAATCCTATTGTATGAAGATTCATTCTTCCCAAGGCCACGCCATCTCTACCAAGAGAATGAAAGTAGGTAATCAGCTTCCTTTGGGGTTATTCTTTTGCTACCAAAAATAAGTCAGAAAGGTCAGTAGCATTTCTGTATTTTACCAATTATTATCAATTTTAATTGGTGCTTCCATGATCAGACAAAATTGAAGAAACAAACTTCCACTATAAATATGAATCACGATTCCATTCATTCCATTCTGAGAATGAACTTGGAAAAAAAATATGTATTTTCCGATACATGAAAGGAAACATAGTAGGTACTGCACGAAAAAAAGTTGCACTGATTGCACTTTATCCACTCATCGGTTGAATATTCACTCTTCCATTGATGATACCATTATTAGTACAAAAAAGTATCAATTTGAGAAAGTCACCATTGAAGATGCCGAAGAAATGAAAAAAAGTTGGAAAAGTGAATAATATTCAAAATTCATTAGGCCATGGGATTAATTAGCTACCTGAATTTTCTTTCACTTTTTCTTTCAAAACTCTAAATTTTCGACATCTATGAGGCTCAGCCGCAGTGGTGAAAATCTTTAGTATCCAAGGAATCCCGTTGAAGGTTCAGGGAAGTGGAGCGAGAAAGAGAGAGGGCCATAATTTTGTTACTTGATAAACAGACCAGAAAAGATGCATGTGCAAATTATTTCTGATAGATCGATGATAGATCTAAATGACGTTGACTAATCTACCCGAGAATCAATGAACGCAGACAGCAAGAAGAGTTATTCTGTACATAGTGGAAACAGGATAAAAAGAAAGCGGAGGTAGCACTGATGCTCGCCAGACGCACATATGGAAAAACATGTGGGCTTAAACCAGACATGGTATATTGGCTAAATACGATGGTGGTTAAACCCATGATAACATACGCATCTCTGGTCTGGTGGCTAAAGATGAAGCAGGCGACCGCCATCAACAAACTAGGCAACGTGCAAAAACTTGCATGTTTGGGAATGACGGGAGCAATGAGAACTACCCCAACAGCTGCATTGGAGACACTCCTGAATCTACCTCCTTTACACTTTGTGATAATGGGGAAGGCCAGGATGGGCCAACTGAGACTGGATAACTCACCGAACTACAAAAGATCGGACCGAACAAAAATTTCGGAAAAAGTGGAGAAGCACATACTGAATATATACACGGACCACATGACGCCGAAGTACACCTTTAACACAAACTTCACGGTCAAAATCATAAGCCGTGAAGAGTGGAAACCCATTAGTCATCCCGAAAACATGTTTGGAAATAACACCTGGTATACAGATGGGTCGAAGACCAAACATGGAACGGGAGCTGGAATATACCGAGCGGATAGAAATCTAAACTACAGCTATCCGCTAGGACTATACACATGAGCGGATCAATATTTTTATAGACAGCAAGAGCGCATTAGGGGCTCTGACAAACCCGAAGGTGACATCCAAACTGGTCTGGGAATGCCATGAAGAACTGAATGAACTTGCAAATGGGAACAAATTTCAACTTTGTACTGGGTGTCAGGGCATTCAGGATTCACAGGTAATGATAAAGCTGATGAATGCGCTAGACGCGGATCATCAACTTCATATATAGGTCCTGAACCAGCTCTGGGGGTAACAAAATCATTGGTACGAAACCAGATTAGGACATGAACCAATAAGAAGCACACAGAGTACTGGACAAAAGTACCTGGCAACAAACACAGTAGAACATTCATTAGAGAACCGTCCGAGAAAAGAACCGAATAACTACTTCAATATAGTAGGAATCGGCTCAGAATAATTACAGGGTTACTAATCGGTCATTGTTCGCTTAGAGGACACCTGAATGAAATGTGGCTGTACAACGGAGACTTCAGCTGCAGATTAAGCAACGAAGGGACAGAAACAGCTCTACACGCGAATGTGAGGTACTGAATCACAGGAGGCAGGCAAAATATGGACGTACAAAATTACACCCAGAAGAATATGACGAACATCCAACACGGAACCTGTACAAACTAGTGCAGGGAACGAGACTGATGGAATGGGTGTCATGAGAAGATGGGAGAATAAACGCAACAAGCCCAAGAGGCTGCAGTGTTTTCTGGAGACTTGGACTGAACGGACAAGTCAGGCAGCTTCCAAGGTACAAAAAAATCATGGTGAATCTCATGAAGGCAACAAAATGTTGACAGAGTAATTGAACTTTTACAATACCGTTTTGAGCGTTCAGAACATATCATCTACTTTCATTATACATGGTTAGAAAGTTTCCCAATGTTAGGGATGAAAACTAGATATGTTGGTAGAGTTCTCAGATGAAGTAAAGAGTCTTGTTGCCACCATTGAGACATCACATGAACAACGCCATTTACGCAATCCAATATTGTTGAACGAATAACTTCACAAAAACTCAATTGGGTGGAATTTATATCAAATAAAAAATCCAAATGCGAATTGGTTGAATTTACTACCTGGTTAGAATCAAAAGCAAATGCTTTCATGTACTTTTGGCGACAAAGATTGTGATTGAAAAAATAAAATACGTAAAGATGTTAGCCTGACAACAAAAACTGTTTCCAAAACTTGTATGTGCTGTAGAAATGATATTCATCATTTGACTGTCCAAAATTCAACGCCTTCTCAACAGACAAAAGATGGTCCTTCATAACATCAAAAAGAATATGTTTTATTATTATTATAAAGATTATAATCAAGAGACAAATATTCGAAAAAATATAGATGACGAAACTAATTGTCAGATATTTATGAACAGAAAAATATTACTCAAAATTTTACCCGTGATGATCTTTAAACGAAAACAATTAGTCGAAACATTTGCTCTTCTTAACGATTTTTCAAAAGTTTTCTTAATCGACGAGTATTTTGCCGATGAATTGAATTTGAAAGGTCCTAATCAACCTCTTCAAATACAATGGACAAACAATCAAGTGGAAGAACAGAATAATTCAAGAGTTGTCAGTTTCAAAATATCTTCCCATTCAAATAAGAATTCAAATTTCTATGTAGGTCACGTTCGAACAATCAAAGGTTTATATTTACCAAGCCATGTTATTCATGGTCATTTCAGGAATTATGAGCAAACTGTTCCTAAAAATTTCGTTTGTTATACAGATTGCAAGGTGAAGGACGACCTCGACATTCTACATGATCTTGTTAAGGAGCACTGGAAAATCGAGACTTATACAGAAGTAGGAAAATCTATGTCCAAAGAAGATTCACGTGTTCAACAAATTTTAGATACAATAATGAAAGCGAAGCAAGATGGGATGATTGGTGTATAGTTGTGTAATTGTTTCGAGAGCGTTCAGTGAATCTGTGACAATCAGACATTTTGGGATGTTCTTTTTCTCCATGTACTTTAGTGCTCTCCAAATAGCGTATAATTCACCTGTGAGTATTATGTTTTCTTTCGATAATTTAAATGAACAGCTGAAATCAGAGCTGGTGAAAGCTGCCCCTACTCCATCTTCCATTTTAGAGGCATCAGTATATACTGGAAAGAAGTCAAGAATTGATAATGCATTTGTGAATGAAAACACCAAAAGGCCTGTCATATTGAATGTCAAAAACGAATTCACAAAATTAATCTTCAAATACCACCATGAACTCGTGAACTATCATGGTCAAGAAACAGTTGTCAATAATCTACTCCAACAATATTGCATTCCCAAAATTCGCCAAGCAGTTCGAAGCTGTTGGGAAAATTGCCAAATTTGCCAAAACAGAAGAATTTATCCAAAAATACCTCTAATGGGACAATTGCCAATTTGTCGAGTCGAACCCACTGTGAGGCCGTTTATCAAAACTAAAGTGGACTATTTTGGGCCAATTGAAATAACTGTCAAAGGATCACGCGAAAAACGATATGGTGTAATATTTTCTTGTATGGTTACAAAAGCTGTCCACTTAGAAATAGCCCAACATATGACCACTAATGGATGCATTCATGTATTCCAACAATTTGGTTGCAGAAGAGGTTTTCCAGAAGAAATATTTAACGATAATGGAACCAAATTCCAAGAGGCGGAAGCGGAACTGACAGAAAATCTTCAGAATATGGACCAAGAGAAAATTCAAAAATATTGCTCACTTAAAAATGCTAAACAGACATTCAACCCACGGTTAGCACCTCATATAGGAACGTTTGATACAATCTATCAAAAAACATTTGAAATAAATTTCAAGGGAGAGTTACCTATCCCCAAGAATATGTCTTGAGGACAGCCTTCGCAGAAATAGAGAACATTTTGAACTCCCGGCCACCGATGCACGTATCAACTGATCCAAATGATTCTGATGCACTGACTCCAAACCATTTTTTCATTGGGCCATTATATGCGGCATTACCTTGTTGAAAGATTGAAGAAACAAATTCACATCTTCTGAAGAAATGGAAGGCAGCTCAAAAGATTACCGATATATTCTGGCAACGTTGGTCACGTGAGTATGTGCCATCACTAATTCAAAGAAGCAAATGAACCAATGTACAGAATTCTCTCAAAATAGATGATATTGTTCTCATCTATGAACTTAACGCACCTCGAAACTGCTGGCTCAACGGAAAAATAGTACAACTTCATCCAGCAAAGGATAGAAAAATACGTGTTGCCAACGTTATGACAGCCAAAAAAAAATAATTTTTCGAAGATTAGTCTTCAGATTATGTGTGTTGCCAGTACAGGATCGGGACGAAAAGATCAGTAATTGTTGATGGGACAATTACTGAAAGGAAGAATGTTGGAGTTTATTTTTTTTATTCAGTTTAGAATCATTACGTTCTGTATAATTATATTTGATGTTTTGTAAATCTTTGATAATATATATAAGTCAGCTGTGACGATGTTGAAAAAAATAGACAAAAATTGTGGATTTCTTTGGTTCTGGAGACTGGATATTTCCAATAATACCTATTTTACAGGTGAAGTCAAAACAGATGTTGTTAACAATTTCCATCAAATTATGGGTTAGTTCATTGATAATCCCTCATTTGCATTCCAGATATGTGTAAGGTTGGATTTGGATAACTCAATTCTCATCATCCTTAATGGCGATGGGTTACGGAGTTGAGTAAAGTTTTCGAAGGTCTTCGAAAAAAGGAGATACATCGCATCAAGACCTGAATTTATTTTTGTCATTTTCCCACCCTCATCATAATTGACTCCTTTATCATAATTGAGCTTGGTACACATCTGCATCGTATACATTAGGGTTTATTTGATAAAATCGCAATCACTTCCATTGAGAGATCTCTGCGAATGAAAAATTGGGCTCGACTCAGACTACATGTATAATTCATCAGTCTGTGAGGATCGCTCAGACATGAATTGGGCCGCCTTTCACAAAGCGTGACGTCTTTATTGAATTTATCCCTATTCCGCTTAAATTGACACAATGAGAAGCTCTCCACTTTGATGCAGAGATCAAATTAACGATGCTTACATTGAAGTTTTGTACACGCTTGGATTCCCGATATGGCTGATGGTCTGACAGGTAGAACACCATTCATGTTGATAAAGTTCTGGCTCATCTCGATACACCCACAACGTCAATCCACGATGTCATGTGATTTCTCAAATTTACTCAAATTTATGTAGAAAAAATAGGAATATTGGTGAATAAAGTGCCAGGCAAGTCAATGGCACAGTATTTTCAAAGTAGTTTGTTCATAAATGCTTAATGAGGCACACATTTTGTAACAAAAACGTCATTGAGATGATCATATACCGGGTTACAACGAATTCATAATGCACGAAGCCATTCCTTTATGTGTGAGGAAAAACATTGAAAGTTGGAACTGAGATATAGTTCATTGAAACCATTAATTTCGATCAAGAGAACAATTCAATATATTTTTGTTCACATGATCCCAAACCAAGAATAAGCATAGCATCCTGTATGTGTTTTCAGCCAACTGGTAGAATATAACGATACTATTTTTTTCAAATGTTTGCGTAGAAGCCATGTTCAACAAATTTAATATGACGGCACTACGACGTTATTTATCAAAATTCTGTTGAACAGCTTGAAGTAGTGGAAAACAAAAGACGAAGTTTGTCTAGTTCTTTTATGAACATCCAAAAATTGAGATTCATCACCAATTTTCATTTGTAAAATTATAAAACAACGATGAAAAATAAAAACAACAATAAACATTATTTGGTGCTCCGGGGCGACTTCATAGATTCCAGTGGCGCATTTGCTTGAACATCTTGCATCTTGAACATTTACTGCAAAGTAAACAAGTGAGGATTTTTCCAGCAAAAGATATACAAACACAAGGCGAGATGAAATGTACGGAATCATCAATCCAGAGCGGTCAGGAGTATTGATTTTGCTTACGTTTTGCTCATGAAGAGTGTTCAACAAGAACCCCAAGAATTCGGAACAATCCTCTTGTTGTCCTAACGAGTATCTAGTATACTTCAAAGACTCCAGGAAATCGGTTGGAGGGAAAGCTGATACATTTTTATGAAACTGCAGCTGCACGAACAGGTGTTTGAGTACTTTTCAACAATTTATCAATCTTCTTTTGAAGTATAACACTTGTACTTCAAAAAATCATCAGTGCAACTTTGCAGTATATTTGTCTTCTGTATAAAATGCAACCGAGTACTTGGAACCAATTCTTCTTATCCTCTCCGATAATCCTCTGATGTAGGGAAGTGCAAGCACTGGTTGTGACGGCTTCTCTTCCTTGCGAGGCTCCTGCTGTCTTCTAGCCAAAGTCTTTNTTGCATTCCTTTAATTTTTATTTATTCAATTATTATATTTTTACTTGTAGGTTATTTCACTATCATTTCATTTCAGGTTTATTGTTGCTTAATATAATTGTTATTTTCAACTATTCTTTTTTAATTATTCTTTTTTACTTGTTTCAGGGATTTCAAATTATTTTATATAGTAGACAATGGAAGTCCGAACTAGTGAAATTCATCATGAAACATTGTCAATCACCTTCAAACAAACCACAAAATATGTGCTCTGCTGTCTCATCATTTTCCAAACAGAGGCGACACACACTGTCTTCCGACAGTCCGAGTCTCTGCATATGATGATTCAAATGACAGTGACCTGTAAGAAGGCCTGGCGTCAAATCAATAAACCCAATATGTTTTCACAATTTATATTAAATGAAAGAAAACAACCCTTACATTCGAAGGGAAAAATATATCGCAGTATGTCATCTTAATTGAATATTTCATAATAGTAGCCTTTCCCGACAGAGTGCAAAATGGCGATAGATGTTAATGGAATTAAAAGTGTTACTAAATAGGCTTGAACATAAAATCCAGTTGTGATACAGCCTATAAAGTTTTATAGACGATTATTCAGGGTAATATAAAATTTTGATTCATTATACACATATCATTGAAGAAAATAAAATACAAGCAGCCTTGTCTGGGAGATCACATGCACTATGCTTGATAATGTTTTAGAGCGATAGAGGCTAGATGGGCTACATATGAACTTGTGCACATCGCCAATTGCACAAATCAATCTAATGCAGAGTACAATAAACTACTGATTGACACTGGAAGTCACAGCATTATGGAAATGACCTATGACATTATGCCTCACACAATACAGTACTGTACCCGAGCGGAGAGGACTGGATTCTCCGAGAGAAGGAAATATAGTTGTTGATTCATAGATGGATCAAAAACACCGTCAGGTTCTGGCGCACATGTTTTCAGTCGCAGACTTGCCTAGGGACTTATGCGACTGTATTCGAAGCGGAAATCTATGCTATTGAATGGTGTGCGGAGAGAATGGTAGAATCCAACCTGATACACAAGTCAATAATAATATTTTCGGACAGTTAAGCGGCTTTAGAAACTCTTGGATCCTACCGAGCAACGTCTGAATTGGTTGCAAATTGCCAAAAACGACTCTACTCAATAGAAAGACTCAACAAATTGTCTCTGGTCTGGCTTCCTGGCTATACTGGCCTGGAAGGCAATGAAGCTGCTGATTACCTTGCAAAAACGCGTGCTGCAAGCAGCTTCATTGGACCAGAACCTGTCATTGGCTTCGCTTTAGATTTTGCCGAACAAACATCAAACACCTGGATGGCAAGAAGATTTATGGGCTGCTGGCAAAATCTTCCAGGATTGGCTAACAAACCTTGCGGTTTGGGGTGGAGAGTCGAATAGACCCCCACTTTTGACCCAAACAAATCTAGTGCGACCCTGTATAAGCAGCCTTGTCTGGGAGATCACGAGCAGTAAGCGTGATAATGTTTTTGAGCACTCTGTTTCATAGATGGACAATGTATAATTTGTAAATTCGAATGGTATAAACAATTCATTAGGCTTTATAACCTACAGATGAAGCAAAAATCGAAAAATCAACTTAAAATTGAAAAAATCACTGTGATGATATTGGAAAATTTCAATAATTCAACTGTCAATAGTTGTCGTTACTGGACTCGAGTCTCCAAAACTAGCACCGTTCACAAGCTCCAAAACTCCAACACTCTTGTCTTCATTGTTATCTTCATCTTCTGAAGACGTCAACCGGTATTCAAGAACAGTTTTTGTTTTAGATTCATTTCACGGTAGAGGTTACAGCTCTATATTACATCAGAACGATGCTGTTCGACTTAGACATAAGAAAAATCATTCATAGAAAAAAGTTTTGAGGACACTATCAAGGATATGGACGATGAGAGGTAATATAATTACTCAGACGCAATTTTACTGAAGCAATATTGTTCGCTGCTATCATATGGAAAGATGTCTAGTTCTAAAGTAAACTTTCAATTCAACATCTTCTACCGACCGGAAAATAACACATTTCAAGGGAAGACCTCATCAATTCTTGGGTTATACGAATTCCACTGTCATTCGAAATACATAAATTACTACAGAAGAAATATGTCTGGACTGAATATTAATCGTTTCTCTTTATAGCGCCCATCAGAAATCTGCTATCATCTCTGTATCTCCATTGGCACTCATTCCCGATGTCTTTCATTAATAGGAACTGCCTATTCCCAATATGAATTACAAGTTTTATACATTTAAAGTTTCCGTTAGGATCATTCTCATCATTTTCCACTCTACTCCCCAAAGTTGAGGGAATTGTTTGAGTTTTTTCTTTTGAGGACAAATCCTTAAGGCGCTCTTAGAGCTCTGCCTGTACGAAAATAGTGATTCACATTGGATATGAATCGCTGGAGATTAATCCATTTGAAAAAACTTTCTCAGGAAGTTTATACCACATAAGCGCCGTTCTCCAAATGAAAGCGTGCTTGAACAGTGAAGCTCGAGGGGTACTGAGTTGAACCTCAAAACGATGAGCAGCGATAGTCCGTCGCGTACTTCTGATATGTACCGCTCTTGGTGGAATCAAATGTGCCAAGTCACTTAAACACTTTCCGTGAGAGTATCTCTAGAAGAAAGACAAATCTCCAACAATTCTTCCAGACTATCAAGGTTCTAAGTGATGTTCGCGTCTCCAATCGGACGGATAGCTCTTTTCTGGATGGAATCAGCAGCTTTAGGGTATGTTTGGGGGCAGAGCTCCATACATGAAAACAATACTTTAAAGAAGGTCTGATCTGAGCTTTATGAAGCATTCAAAGTGGCTGAGGTGTGTACAGTTTTCTGATTCGGAAAAGTGTTTCAAGCTTTTGAGAAGTAGCCTTTGCAATTCGAACGACATGATTGTGCCAAAACATATTGATGTCTATTTTAACCCCCAACAAACTTATAGAAGCAGAAAGCGGAATTGTCTGACCTGACATTTATATCCGTTTAAGAAACATTTATGTTTTTGGAGAGAACCGATGACTGAGTTTTTGTGGCATTGGATTGGATCTAGTTACTTTCACCCCATCTGAATCTGAATCTGAATTCGAAATTACTTCTAGATCCTCATCAAGATATTCAACTTACTGCTGCCAGTAATATGTGAATCTGCAGCCAATGTCCTGGAATCCAAATGTAATGACGAAACAAGTGTGCTGTCATCAACAAAGCAACATATTGGATTTTTGGTTCCATCCAATAAATCGTTGTTATACAGTAAAAAGAGGGTTGAAGACAATATGTATCCTCTGGAAACACCAGCGTTGATGGTGAGAGTATTCGTGAGATATCTATCGACGGCCATTGGCAGGGAACGTTCATTCAGGAAGCTGAGGAACCATATACCACCACCAAATCCTCATGCCACACACGGTCAAACTTGGAAATATCAAGCGCAACAGCTCTTGACTCTTCATGGTTATGAGGTTACAATTAGAGAAATGCGCGGAACAGAGTTCACAACTTCCCACATCGTGGAGTAAGTGATCATTGGGTCCAAGAATCATGAGCCATGTGTAGTTGAGGCAAGAATGGGGAATGGATAATTCCAATGAATTCGGAACTTAGTGTTATCCACAACGATTCGATATCCTTCAGTGCGTAGGGCAACACTAATACCTCTTTAATACCGTGAAAGTGCCGTAGGTGGTAATGAAGTACTCTCAGGGCCGCGTTAAGTCGATGAATATAGGCTTGTACGGCATATGCTGGACATGTTAACAATAAGTGCATCACGAGATTGTGGTAGATTAAGGTGTTGAAGACACCATTATGGCAGGCCTTGATTATTCAGCCCACTTGACCTAAGGAAAGCGAAGGTCGGTCGCTTTGATGATCTGAGGTCTTTAATGCTGTTGAAACCCCAAGCTTTGGATTCCTCTCGTATTGCCGCAGGAGTGAGGTGATCTCTGCGGCTTTTTTTTTGTTAGCATATGTTATCTCCCGATTTACAGTTTTCCTATTTTTAATTACACACATCGGAAAAGTCTAGGGATATTTTTAAAAATGGCAATAATTTTTTTTAGANTCCTTAGACTTTTCCGATGTGTTTATATTATGCAGCGTTCCTGTCCAATATGTGAAATGAACCAAAACCGTTACAATGTTCAATAATGAATATCTCTCTCATCAATGTAGGTCGGGTTGGTATAAACAACTTTTTAGTGTTATGTTAGAATTCTGAATATCTTACCTTGATGTCGAATTGTAGATACCTCCGAGCCATTTCGGGAGTCACCATTTTCTCTATCAGCTCAACTGGAACAAGAATATGGCACTGGTAGGCAGGGCACAGAATGTGATGTGCGTCACCATCCTGTATTTTTGTGGTCAGGTAACTCTGCCAACAAGATTTGCAGAAAATGTGCTTGCAGGACATGTTGACGGGTTGATCCCATTGCGAGGCGGTGAATAAACATATTTCACACTGTAAATTGATACATTTGAGGGACTTCAGCAGTTAAAATAATGTTATTTAGAACAAAATCTCTTTCATGACCATGACCTGACCAGTAACTTTTGAAGCTACCGTATAACAAAACACGTCTTCAAATAAAATTCATTGGAAAAATTCTATAAGGAATAGCATGGACACTCTTATTGATTTTTATCAAGTAACGGGTCAGAGTATTCATAAATTGATTCACGACCAAAAGGTCGTAAGATGACGATCCTCGCTTCAAAAGTTGAACGAAAATAAAACGACACGCTCGGATAACATTGAAGAGCTTTCAGATAATCGGATTACCAGAATTTCAGTGTCGTCTATGGCGTTGGTTTCCGCTGAAATACTCGATTCGATAGAGGAGGCGTGTTGCAGAACAGAAGAAGGTGCTTGAACTCCCGCTAATTGGCAACACTCCACCGGATCTCTCATCCACTTTTCCAGTAAAAGCTCTCGAGACCATTCTGAAAATTCGATTGCATTATTCCTGTAACCTCACGATTTCGTACTTGTTTTTCCATAGCTTTCTTTTGTCTTATTGAACGGTGGCTAAACTCACCATTGTTTCTCAATAGGGCCTCCGCGGTGAAAAGAGGAATTTTCAACATATCGGAAGTATCCACCAGAAGCTGGTCCTTGGCTTCTTGTAAATCTTGACTCCGCAGTCCGCTGTACACTTCTTGTTCGTTGACGATTTCATCCTCATTCACCAACTTGGTCCAATTTTGTTCATGAAAAATCAATTTTCTATTTGACCTACCTATTCCTATTGAATTTTGTGGAGAGAGAGATTGGAAGAATCCAACCTCACACACAAGTCAATGAAAATATTCTTGGACAGTCAAGCGGACGTGGAAGCTCTTGACTACTACCGAGCAACGTCTAAATTGATAGAAAATTGCCAAAAAACCACTCTCCTCGATAGAAAGACTCAACAGATTGTCTCTGGTCTGGATTCCTGGCCATACTGGCCTGGAAGGCAATGCTGACTCCCTTGCAGAAGGGTGCTGCAAGCAAGCATCGGACCAGAACCTGTCATTGAGATCGCTTCAGGCCTTGCCAAGTAAAGATTGAAAACCTGGATGGCAAGAAGATTTATGGACTTCTGGCAGAATCTTCCAGGATTGGCTCACTCCAAAGCGTTTATTCACCCTTCGAAACTTGATACCAAACAGTTTTTGGACTATAGTAGGGATGAACCACGATATCTAACAGGACTTCTTACAGGTCACTGATATTTGAATCATCATATGCAGAGACTCGGACTGTCGGAAAACAGTGTGTGTCGCCTCTGTTTGGAAAATGATTGAAACAGCAGCGCATATACTTTGTGCCCTCCCCGCTGGGGACCGAATCAAGTTTTTAGAGTTCGGCAGAGCCGTACTTTCACCATCTGACCTGGAAGACCATTCACCATATAATCTAATCGGCTTCGTTAAGGAGCTGGTTTTATTTGGTCGAGTGTGAATAGGTGTGAACTACAATAAACCATTGCGGGTTGCGGGGGATAGTCGAATAGACTCAGTAACTTTGGACAGAACCTAACCTAACCTAACCTAACCTACCTATTCCTGCTGAGATAACCTGTTTTGCTGATGATACCGTGTTCTTCAAACAAAATAATTGGAAAAATTCAGGAGAACAAGTGACATCTTCATTCCCCGTAATCATGAAATATGTCAGTGGTAAACTAGTCACTGTAAATCTAAAGGAAACCATGTACTCACTTTTCACGACCTACGAATAAAATCTACTCAACTATTCATGTATATATGTTCGGATATCAGTACCAGAATCTCCTGTTACTTATTTTCATTTTAATCATCTATTCACTGAAGCCGAGCTGATGGATACATTTTTGCTCAAAAATTACTTATTTATCAACAATAAAATCTCAAGGATGCTAAAACTGTCGATCAGTCACATCATACACGATATAGAATACATTCGATTGACATACTAAAAATGTAAAAAGCTATTGGATAACGCAGCTGTACCTATCTACCTCTTCATCTTTATCCAATAAATATATGAAGATGGAGATGTAGAAAGCCAAAATCTTTTCTTTCCCGCTATGAAAATGCTAATCGCTCGGAAACGGGAACAATTGAAAGACCTATCAAATCTAACATTATAAGATCCCTTCTCTATTGAAAAAATGTATGATAGTCTCTTGGTGGCGGCTGCGTCTCACTATTGTTTTTTAACTAAAAAGTACTGAAAATGATGCTAACATAGGTGTTGACATTTAGTTTTGTTCAAGAATAAAGAGAGATGATATTCTACGTCCTCACTTCAAAACGAATGTATTATATCGAAAACCATGAGGTTCTCAATTTCAAATATTTTTACAAAAGTGGCTTTCCACTCGCAGATCATAAAAAAATCACCGCTAGTCTATAATGGTAATGGTTTTCATTGTTAATGTGAACAAACAGATTTGATGACTACTTCAAGGAACAACCATAAGCATAAAATCGCATATCTGGTGTTATGCTTATGGTTGAAAGCATTTTCAAATTAGGCTTTCAAACAGAGAAATTCAGCATTTTCGTGGCAAAGAGGTAGCGACGTTGCATTCTGGTATTTATGAACTGGGGCTGTAAAATGCCTTCCTTCTTTCAACTTCAGAAAAATAGGAAATATCGAGGTTGGAGGAGTGAGTAAGAATAGAATAGAATGTATTCATCATGAAACTTACATAATTGACATTATATGAATTTATGAGACTAGTCGAAAGAATTGTGGTTTGAAATACTAAAAATCCATTTGGAGAAACGTCCTTAGGAATTTTATTCCACATTAATGCGGTTCTCTAGATGAAAGAGTTCGTAAACAGTGAAGTTCGAGGTGAACTGAGTTGAACCTCAAAACGATGAGCAGCCACAGTTCATCGTGTATTTCTATGAACCGCTCTTGATGGAATCAGATGTGCCAAGTCACTTGAACGTTTTCAGTGAAAGTATCTATAGAAAAGAGACACATCTCTTCTTTCCTTTCTTCGATGTTTCAGACTATGGAGGTTGCCAGTGATGTTCGCGCCTCCAATCAGGCGGATGATTCTTTTCTGGATGGAATCCAGTAGCTTCAGGGTATGTTTGGGGGCGGAGCTCCATACATGAGAACGATACTCCAAAGAAGCTCTGATCTGAGCCTTATAAAGCTTCAAAAGTTGCTGAGCTGTGTACAGTTTTCTGGTTCCAAACTCTTGAGAAGCAGCCTTTGCAATTGTAGCTACATGCTTGTTCCAAGACATATTGGTGTTCATTTCAACCCCCAACAAACTTATCGTAGCAGAAAGCGGAATTGTCTGACCTGACATTATTATATCCGGGTCGCAGACATTCATCTCAAAAAAATATTGTTTCTGGTAAATTCCTAACAGGATTTGATGAATATCGTTAGTATAATTATATCTCAATTAACAAACATCGGACCACCAAATCAATTCAATTGTAACAACAAATAGAAACTCACAAAAACCATCCTGCTTTCTAGTAGCCTAGCTATGTCATGATGTGATCCTCTCATAGCCAAATCACACGGTGTTAATTTATCGTTATTTTCTATGAAGAGTGGGGCACCATGAGTTAGAAGTAATTCAACACATCTCTTGAGGCCAGTTTGTGCTGCCCAATGTAGAGCTGTGTTTCCTTCCTGAAAAAAAAAAAAATAGTGTCAAAAGTATATGCGAATGAAAAATAATAACTGCTCTTTATATCGACGAAGACTGAACATACTGCTAGAATTTTGGTTGAAACAACAGTTATCTCAATTAGCATTTGATAACGTTTATATGAGTATACCTCTCTAATATTTCTATTGATGGATCAGTGATAGACAATTATGATTTTTGAGATAGATCTGTTAACTTCTGAGGAAGACAATTACAATTTTCAATTAACCATAGAGAAAAATAGACATAAATATTATTCAAAAAACCCCAGTCATAGAATTCACCATATTTTATAACAAATTCGATAATACGTTGTAACAGGCCTAAATCTTAGCAAAAAATGGTGTTACATTCTTGAAGCTGGGATTCGAATGCCGGAGCTCATCGGAGAAGGGGTGCTGGGTAAAATAATTTTTAACGGAGAATTGAATAACATATATTCTCCAACAATGTAATTGAATGTGAAGGTGATCACTACAAACTTGTGGCCTAGAAGTATACTTCTGGTTTACAGTGATGAGGTAGGTAACCTTGGTTGGCTGCAAACTTATAAGTTAATCACGGTTTTCCCTTCAGCACATCCAAGTTGTACCCTTTCTGTAGAGTAGTGAGGATGAGTGTAAGCCCCACAGTACTTAGGCCACATGTGACCCATTGTATATTTTCCCGAGGAGTTGTCCTTCTAGGTCATCATCCATCCTGTCCTTTCCAGGAAGGTGGACAGGTCACTGGGAGATATCTCCTTTATATCGAAAGCTGTAGGCCAAGACTCGCCAAACACTATCTTATTGACTGTCAGGCATGTTCTCGGATATGACATGCCTGACAGTCTCATCTTCCTGTTCACACATACTGCATAGAGGTGTGTCTACTAGCCCCATATTATGGAGATGTTTCCTTAGTTGACAGTGGCCAGTCAGAAATCCTACTGTTAAGCGCAGTTTTCCCCTGGTCATCGCCAGATATTTCTTCGGCACCAGCTTCCCAGGGTCGCCCAAGATGATCAAGGCAAGATTGATTCCATCCCATCTCTTTAGGGATTGAGCATGGGTGTAACATTTGGCTGGTTCCGCAATTGTCGAAGTCATCAGGCCGTAGGTGCCACTGAGTCCTAAAATTCTTAGTCCAGCCGCTTCCTTGGCTGAAGAGTCGGCAATACGATAACCTTTACTACTGTCGGACCCTTCAACCCACCTCAGGATAATGTTATTATCTACCGAGGCTTTGCCTAAATCTTGGTGACACTCTAGTACTAGCCCTGAGATTACACGTTGTCTGTTCAAGGCTAATAGGGCTTGTGTGCTGTCAGTGCAGATTGTTATGTTCTTGCCAAAAATTCCTTTTCTGGTTATTTCTTTTGTAGCCATTGAGATACCAGCTAAGTCTGTGTGGACCACGGTGGTATTTTTTCCATTTCCCACTCAATCCTCAGGCTTAGTGATCTGGAGTGCACTCCACATCCTGAGCCTTCTTTGGTTTTCAAGTTGTACCATTTATTGACTGTAACAGATTCTGTTTGGTTCCTGTGTTCTATGTCGTGTACGAATGGTTGAGGAAAGATCTTACTTGTCATGGAGTGTACGAAAAGCCAAGTCGAACTGCCGGCGGTACGATATAGGTTCTTTGTGAGTGGTTCAGCCAAACAGTATCACTAAGATAGCTCCTGGAGGGGTTAACTCCTGTTGTAGGCTGCCAGAGGCAGACTAAGGAAGATTGAGGGTGGAAATTGAAAGACATGTAGAGAGAATTCGGTCAAATTGGCATTTCCTTTTGTTCATACTCGATAAGAGGATCCTTATCATATATGATGGATGGCTTTACTAGATTAGATTGTGAAAACCGAGGTGAATCACAAATATCCCCAAAATAGTGGGTATGTTATAACCCTCAGATAACAATCAATGATATTTACTCGTGTTTTCCATTTCAGTTTCTATAATCCACAAATGTGTTGAACTGAAACACCTGCTCAGGAAAAGATAACTAGAACTTCTGCTTGGTGGTTGCTATGGTTGAATTTATTGTATAGAATGATTGTACTTATTGTCAGTACTGAATGCAATTCATTTATTGTTATATATTTTGTTGAATATTAGAATGAATATACTGAAATATTGAACGTGTGTTGGTAATTTATTTTGAAATGATACATGGAACCGTAACAATGTCTGAGGTCTGAGGAAGGTATCTAGAAGACATACATATGAAAAAAATTAATATTTAGAAATGTAATTCCGAAACATGCATTTCTGTTATTGCATTCATGTAATGTTCTCTCAAGGAAAAATAATAAATACTGTAGATCCTATGATTTCCTGAAAATTATTATGCTTCAGGATGTATGTAATACGAATCTGAAGGGGATTATTTGTAGACTGGAAATATTATTATCGACGCTGGTAATAAAACTTTATGAATCCAGTCACAATCCACCAGAAGCTGGTCCTTGGCTTCTTGTAAATCTTGACTCCGCAGTCCGCTGTACACTTCTTGTTCGTTGACGATTTCATCCTCATTCACCACATCTGTATTGTCAGCCTGAAATCAATTGCGTACTAGTGATTGTTGAAGTAAGGTGATCTGAGAGTGATCGATTGTAGTTCAGAAAGCTCCTGAAAAAAATCCTCGTAAAAATATTCACAGTGAGGATGTGGAGAGTTCCTCTTCACCATATTTTTTGAATGGAACAAGGTATTGAAGTTGGAAAATAACATAATTTTCAGTACTTTTCGATGAGAAAAACAATCCGGCGGAAGAAAATGAAGTGATTAAATTTATCAAAGGATTGAAATCCAACAAGCCACCTGGAATGGATGAGATTGGATAGAGCATGCTCAAAGAATGTGTTTACAGTCTTATTAAACCCCTTATAGTCTGGTTCACATGTACTCGATTTAGCTCTTTTTGGTGACATTTTTCAGCCCTGTCCAAAAATTACGACCAAGGTGTCATTCGATTCGTAGAAACCATGTGTTATGTACCTTTGTTGAATATTTTCCGTGCTAAATATTAATTATTTTTCATCCAAACTGAAACCCACCCACACATATTCCCTCTACAGTTGCGTGTGGATCAACACAAAAGCCTACTGAATAATTCTTTTATTATAAAAAGCGAGGAGAAATTGCTTCAATTTTTCCCAGAAATTATTCAATTATATCCAGAACGGACACAATAGGTCTCTTCGCTCTTCCACAATAGCCATATTAATCACGATTGTTACATGAAGTAAAAAAGATTAAAAAAACAATTGAAACAGTCGCAAGGCTTCATTCGGTTGAAGTAATTGATTAGAGTATTAAATATTTTCGAGTTTTCTTTGCGTATCAAAAAAGCAAAAAAAATTGACAAAGGAAAAATCGTTTTATGGCGACAGTACCTAGATGAAAAAATTATTTCATTCTTACTTCAAATAGTAATTCGATTTCATTGGATTATAACTTTGAAACAGCGATTTTCTGGTGAGTTTTGATGTTGCGAGTTTGTTCACTACTGTTCCGGTTGATAAAACCCTGAAACTAGTGAAAACTGTATAAGAAAATGATACTAATGCAAGAATTTAAAAAAAATTGTGAAACTTTTTGCAGCTTCTGATATAATGTACTCGTAAAACATTCTTTCAGTTCAAAGAGGATTTTTATCAACCAAAATTTGGAATTGTGAGAGACTCATCTTTGCACCGATTCTGAGTGCCACATCCATGTAGAATTTTGAGGAAATACGCATCGAAACTTACCAGAAATGCCCAAAGAAGTGGTGGAGATATGCTGATGATATATTCGCTATCTAGGTCCATAACCCAGACGAATATCAACACTTCCTTGAATATCCATATGATTTTTCCAATAAATTCAATTTTAAAAACGTTTCGCTACAGGGTTGCTTCATCAGGTCCGTTTTTGAATCATTTCAATACAAGTGAACATACGGAAAAAATCCCGTGGGGAAGTAAAATTCAGAATTAACTTCTTTTTGTTTACACAATCTTCACAAATCCAACAACAACAAATGTCTGCTGTTGTATTTCACTCTGAATAAAATTTTCGATATGAAATATTGTAAGCCCCTTCACTTGTATGGATTCTCCAAAATCCACCAGAAGGATGTTTCGCTCAGACCGATCATTAGCTCGAGAGATTCACGTGGAAAGACTCTACACCATCGTTCCTGTCGAAGAAGCACTTCAAATCATACAAAGGAAGCTATCCGGGGACAGGGACCTGGAAGATAGAACAAACTTACCAATATAAGTAATCATAACTAGGATGCTGTGTACGAAACTGCTATTTCCAACTGGAGGACAAATTCTCTACGGAAGATGAGGGACTGCCAATAGGATCGTCACATTCACTGGTTATAGCCAACATACATATGGAGTGACCATTGAAGAGAAGCCCACAAGAAGTCCCGAGTCTGGTTGAGATACGTTGACAATGGGAATACAGAACTAGATATCTTCCTGAAGCACATCAACAACGTATGATATTCCATCACTTCCATAATGGAGAAGAAAGTCCACAACGAATTGCCATTCTTAGACGTATTGGTGAAGAGGACTGACACCAAGTGGAAAAAATCTGTATACTGGAAACTCACTCACACTGAACAGTATCTGAACCAGGAGTCCAACCACCATCAATCGATTAAGAGAGGAATCATCAAGATACTAGTAGACCGTGCTTTAATTCTCCTTAATACGAAGGAAGATCTCGAGAAGAAACTAGGCATCATCAAAAATGATTTTCAACGGAATGGTTTCTTCAAAGTGATGGTGGAACAGACTTTGGGTAGAAGACAACAAGAGGCTTACGAGAAAAAGAAGCCGTCACAACCAGAGAATAGTCGGAAAGGATGAGAAGAATTGGGTCCAATTATAACATCAGAACTTGCTTCAGATCAGGAAACACTACCCGTAGCAGCCTCACGAAAACCAGGCCACCAAACGCGGACTGCGTTTCCAAGAATTGCATTTACCAGTTACCCTGCGAGTGCGGAGAATTCTACATCGGTGAAACTAAGAGGCCATTGAAAGTTCGCATTGCGAAACACACACACAGCAAGGGTAAATCAGCAAATCGGGAATAGCAGAGCATATTTGGACTCATTAACATAACATCAAGTGTTTCCAAGCGGAAATCCACCACAAGGAGGAACTCTGGCTTAGGAGAAAATTCAAAGAAGTCGCATATATGTTGTTGCCCAGCAAGGCATTTACCCAAGCTAGCATAGAGGTATGTAACATAAGGAAACCCATAGTCAAGCGGAAAACGGCCAACTCCCTCCAAACGATCAGCTCCCGCTAAACCGGTGAAGCGGTGAGAGGGAAGAGGGGATAGGTGAAAGCACTCGAATGACCTATAGAATAGTCAGCTCTCGGAGGAATGAGTCTAGTCATCACTCTAGGACGATTGTGGATACTAACAATCGAAACGTCGTGAACTATCTTGACTTGACTTGAAATCTTTTCATTTTCAATTTTCATTTCTTGTTAATTGTTCAATTTTCAATGAGCTAAGATTAATGAGGTCTCAACTTTTAACGTTGAATTCATTCCTAGTATGAGTGCTTCTGTTATTTTTTCAATTGCATTTTAATTTATATGGTAATGACGACCTAATATTCATCTGAACGATTGAGTTTTAGTCACCTATTGTTGATGCTGATTTGGTGAACGGAACGGGCGTCACCAGTTAATATTCTCATTATGATATGGAAAAAGTGCTTCCAATAAACTGGAAGCCGCAATGTTTGTAGTTCTTCCATATGAACCAATATACATCAATGCATTGGTCTGCATTCAAATAAAGACATACACGTGTTTATCAAACTATTAAAATGAAAGTGGCTTTCAAAACTATTTGAAAACTCAAAGTGTTGATCAATCCAAAAGACACTATAATGAAAACTTAGATATCTGGGAACTACGAAAAACGCCTATCAGAAAACAACTACTTCCCTGGCTAATACCAAGGAGGGCGTTGGATTATGTCCGAAAGATGTTAGAAAGTTATTCCTGCATATATTATGCTGTTGGCTATACAAATGCCTCAATAGATATAACAGCAGGACAACGAAGAAAAAACAGAATAGATTATTACAAGAAGGGAGCTCCACATTGTTATGATTTCGAGTGAAATTTACAATTCCATTTTTGATTTTTTTTTATTTCAAAATGGATGAGAATGTTAGATTTATGTTTTTATTATTCCCTCTGTATATATTTTCCGAGTTGAATTTAGCTTGATAAAAGACTTTCGACTAGAGTGTTCAAATGGAAAGAATTTAAAAACGTCAGTAAGACTTTATTCGATGATGTAATTATATCCATTCCATATTTGAAAGTTTGTTCGTTCCTTCTAGCACTATTAGTATCAACTCCTTGATGACCATTTATATTTATACATATTATTTCACACCTTTGCAGTATTTCTACTCTATTATAAGCGAAACTCGATTGTACTAGACATAGTGCCCTGCGGAACTTGAAGCCTATTGATTTTCACACATTGTTTCATGTTTACTTGGAACATTCACTTGGAACTTCAAAGGCACACCTCCGCATCTATTACTTTTCAGTGCCTTCAGGAATTAATAATAATCAACCTTGTCGAACGCTTTTGCTACGTCTGCGAAATTGCTTGTCGTTGATTGGTTTTCGTATTTTGATTGATTTATCAAAGCTATCAATCTCGACTGGCCGTAGGCTTGTTTTTCCATCCGGGAAACACAGTTGAGGGATATGTAGATTTTAATTCAGTAAGTTTCTGAGAGATAAGCTATCAATGTAAAAATATTGACTTTCACAGCCGGGGTCACGATTGAAGAAAACGAACAGCGGGCAAGTTGGCCATAGTCGAATAAAACCTGAACTAACGAACGTTTCGTCTGCGACTGCGGCAGACATCATGAATGATATGTGCGTTTACTGGGAGGACGAAAATTGTATTTTGAAGTCTCAGCAATGAACAATAGAAAGGATAGTAGACGATGGTACTTCAAGTTCTATTCGAACATGGCATATTAGCCTGGATTTTGTTTTTTTCAATTCAAGCTACTAAGTTCAGGATTGATTTCTCCCTTCCATTTTATAGATACACTGAAAATAGAAAGGCTACAAAGTACATCTGTTTTTTATGAGTTATTTCAGGTTGTTTCGAATCTCCTCTAGAAATTCTCAGACATGTGACTATGACCTAAAAGTTTTTCTTTTCAAATCGATTCAGTTTTTTTATGTACACAACTGTATACGTCGAATATATTATATCGAAAACGATATAATATATTCGTCTCGTCGAATAATACAATAACTTTTTAAAGCATTTGAGAAAGCGTTAATAATGTATTATTAACGCTTGAAAAAGCATATGTATAGCGAAACACGTGTCGCGGTTTTTGTTGAACCCTTTATAGTAAAAATCATACAATAAACTGTAATAATGAGTTTTGAAAATAATTCAATTGAAGTTCAGCAACGAAACGCTAATGGATTCTGTCCAACTTGGACCTATCCAAATATTTCTTTGGTGAAACAAAGACAGAAGTTTCGTACATGGCTGACTATTCATTTATGTGTTTTCCTTGAAACGTACCTTGTCTTGCGTGGCCAGGTCCACTTTTTCTCTCGATCCATTGTTCAACGGAACACCTCTCCAGAACAATAACAATTGAACACAGGCCGCTCTCCTCTCTTGGGCGCTGAAGCTTTTTGTTTGATTCAGTTGGCATGCTGTGTGCAGGACAGTCTCATTCATACCGTTCTTCTTATTGGGGTTGCCACCTAGTTCGTTGAGAAATGCACGCAGGAGGTGTTTCATACCTGGAATGGAAGAATATACTTATCACAATCAATCTTTCAACACATTTATTTAGTTGAGCTCAAAAACAAATGTGATCCAACACCATCATCAGTGGTGTTAGGTTTTACCACGAATGCATTGTCTAATATATAAAATGATTTGAAATCCTTGNCAGAAATTCCTTTCCTGGTTATTTCTTTTGTAGCGATTGAGATACCAGCTAGTTCTGTGTGGACCACGGTGGTATTTTTTCACATTTCCCACTCAATCCTCAGGCTCAGTGATCTGGAGTGCACTCCACATCCTGAGCCTTCTTTGGTTCTCAAGTTGTACCCTTTATTGACTGTAACAGATTCAGTTTGGTTCCTGTGTTCTATGTCGTGTACGAATGGTTGAGGAAAGATCTTACTTCTCATGCAGTGTACGAAAAGCCAAGTCGAACTGCCGGCGGTACGATATAGATTCTTTGTGAGTGGTTCAACCAAACAGTACCACTAAGATAGCTCCTGGAGCGGGGTTAATTTTTGTTGTAGGCTGCCAGAGGCAGACTAAGGAAGATTGAGGGTGGAAATTGAAAGACATGTAGAGGGAATTCGGTCAAATTGGCATTCCCTTTTGTTCATACTCGATAAGAGGATCCTTATTATATATGATGGATGGCTTTACTAGATTAGATTGTGAAAACCGAGGTGAATCACAAATATCCCCAAAATAGTGGGTATGTTATACCCTCAGATAACAATTAATGATATTTACTCGTGTTTTCTATTTCAGTTTCTATAATCCACAAATGTGTTGAGCTGAAACACCTGCTCAGGAAAAGATAACTAGAACTTCTGCTTGATAAGAATAAAAAGTTAACATTTTTTTCTTTTGAAGTTTAGGAATTTCGATATATGGTCGATCTTATCGGACTACCCTAAAGAACATGAAACAAGAATTGATCAACTAAACTAATGAATAATTATACACGGTGGTTGCTATGGTTGAATTTATTGTACAGAATGATTTTACTTATTATCAGTACTGAATGAAATTCATTTATTGTTATATATTTTGTTGAATATAAGAATGAATATACTGAAATATTGAACGTGTGTTGGTAATTAATTTTGAAATGATACATGGAACCGTAACAATGTCTGAGGTCTGAGGAAAGTATCTAGAAGAAGAGATCTATGGAATTATTATTGAAGATGGAAGAGACTCCCCAAGACGTCCGTTGCAAACCAAATCATGATATCAACTGCCAAATGAGACTCGTCTTCTATTTTCCACTGTAACTTTCACTGCTGCGCAACTAGTTGAAACTAGTTGGTTCGTGGATTGAGTCTTCTGTTAGTCCCACAGATTTGCCTGCACTCACTCAGACTAGTACTATTGACGAAATATATGATTTTTTTTTTCACTTCCTGGGAGCCGTCTAACTTTTACATTTCTTCTAAGTCCCCGGAAACTCTGCAGCCTCATTATTGCGTTTTCCTTCATCTTTCCATGACATCCAGTCCATCAATCTTGTTCTCTGTACTAGTTTGTGAAGGTATTTTGCTGGACGTTTCATAATTTGGGTTGTCTCTAATTTATTCGGCTCTTGTGATCGAAAGCTCCATATTCGCATGGAAGATGAGATGTCTTTGTTCCTTAGTTACATGCAAGGTCTACGTTATTCAGCATTATTTTGTTCGTCTGCATCTAGTTAGTTGCTGTGTTATTGTCCTGAGTCAATCTTTGCTTTATTGGGTCAGCTTTTCGGTTCTCTTCTTGGACGATCCCTTTGTGAAGGTTTTTCCGTATGTGTTTCCACACCAAAAATTCTGCTACCCTCTCAGCTAGTTCACGTTCTATATATGAGTTGAGGATCTGGGTCTGTCACACTGGTCATATTTTTCGTTTTCCATGATACATGAGTGTCCTGACGTCCAGCTGTTCTGTTCCTGTCCACCAGTTTCCTCAATTCCTCATTGCATTCCAGACCAGTATCGATGTCACTTATAAGTTCATCAATCAATCAGTGCAGCTTGACTGTATGAAAATATTGATCAGCTTATTTTGTTATGGCTTCGAATTATTGTTGTACAGCTTCCGTCCCATGTCCCCCGTATCAGCATCAGGTGTTTCTTCCGAGGGATTATTGTTCATTCTTCACTTTCTGCGATACGATACTTCAGCTGCGTAGATTGTGTCGGACACGTTTTTTCCGGTGTCATGCAGTCTGTAGTCAGATGTTGATTCCTCCACATATTCCAAAATTTCTGTTGTGCCCGATACCATATAGGTCGATGATTTCCCCAGTCTGAAATGGCCGTTCACCCTGGCTTTTCTCAATATAACAAGAAGCGAATAAGGAAGATCCAAGAGGGTCTCCAAAGCAGCTGTTGCGGTGGTTTTCATCGCGGTCATTTGTTCCTATTTTGGCCACCAGACCATAGATGCATATGATATCATTGGTTCAACCGCTATGGTGTAGAGCCAATATATCATATGTGGTTTCAGTCCTCATAGGTCAGGCTACCTTTACCTTTCTTTTTACTCTTCCAGATCAGCAAGGGATTTAGTATAACTCTGAGGTATTTGACCTCCATGACAGCTGTATATTTGCAACTCAGAGTTTCGGACCAAACTCCCCCTGAGAACAGCTCCTTGTAATCCGTGCAGGTTAAAACCTGCTATTATTTCATGAATATATCGAGTGGTCCAACGAAAAGTATGCACCTTCCTTTTCTCCTTAACGCAAAAAATGCTCGGACAGGTCAATTTTGCTTTTGAGGGGAACACATTTTAGATGTATTCTTCTACCTGTGCCTTCAACCCCCTAGCGAGGGTGAGTAACAACCCTAAAATTTCAAATGAAAAGTGTGGTCGAGTAATATATCATTTGAAAATGTATTCCATCAGTTTGGACTTCCATTGTCTAATATAATATAAATTGATTTGAAATCCCTGAAAAAAATTAAAAATAAAATAAAAGATTAACCGAAACTAACAATTTTATTAAAAACAAAAAACTGAAATTACAAGAAAATAACATACAAGCTACAACCAGAAAATAAAAAATTGAAATATTAATAAAAGCTGAAAATTAAAAAATTCCAAACCAAGTTACGTCACGACGTTTCGATTGTTAGTATCCACAATTGTCTTCGAGTGATAACTGGACTTATTCCTCCGAGTTCTGACTATTACTAGGTCATTCGAGTGCTTCCACCTTTCACCTATCCCCTCTTTCCTCTTTTCGCTTCATCGGTTTTAGCGGGAGATGACCGTTTGGCGGAAGTTGGTCGTTTTTCGCTTGATAAGAGGTTTCCATATGTTACGTATATCTACGCTAGCTTCACTAAATGCGTTGTTGGACAACAAATACGCGGCTTCCTTGAATTTTTTCCTAAACCAGTGTTTCTCTTTGTGAATGATTCCAGCTTGAGCCCACTTGATATTATGTTGATCAGTCCAAACATGCTCTGCTATTCCGGATTTGCTGGTTTCTCCTCACTGTGTATGTTTCTTGTGCTCAGCAATGC
This sequence comes from Leptinotarsa decemlineata, assembly GCF_000500325.1. NCBI lineage: Eukaryota > Metazoa > Arthropoda > Insecta > Coleoptera > Chrysomelidae > Leptinotarsa > Leptinotarsa decemlineata. The sequence goes on from NW_019292002.1 coordinate 75,384, forward strand.
GAACTTTCAATGGCCTCTTAGTTTCACTGATGTATGATTCTCCGCACTACGAATTGCATATGGTAAATGCAAATCTTGGAATCGCAGTCCGCGTTTGGTGGCCTGGTTTCCGTGAGGCTGCTACGGATAGTGTTCCCAGCTCTGAAGCAGGTCCTGATGTTATACTTGGACCCAATCCTTCTTATCCTTTACGATAATCCTCTGATGTAGGGGAGTACAAGTACTGGTTGTGGCGGCTTCTCTTCCTCGTGGACCATCACTCTGGAGTAAACATTCCGTTGAAGGTCATTTTTGATGATGCCTATTTCTTTTTTCGAAACCTTCCTTTGTATTACAGAGCTCGAAAGCACGGTCTGGTAGAGTCTTGATGATTTCTCTCTTAGTCGATTGATGGTGGTTGGATTTCTGGTTCAGAAACTGTCCTGTGATTTCAAATCAATTTATTTTATATTAGACAATGGAAGTCCGAACTGATTTAATACTTCAAACTTTCTGTTGTGCCCGATACCATATAGGTCGGTGATTTTTCCAGTCTGAATTGGCCGGTCACCCTTGTTTTTCTCAATATAACAAGTAGCAAATAAGGAAGATCCAAGAAGGTCTCCAAAGCAGCTGTTGCGGTGGTTTTCATCGCGGTCATTTGTTCCTACTTTGGCCACCAGACCATAGATGCATATGGTATCATGGGTTCAACCGCTATGTTGTAGAGCCATTATATGATGTGTAGTTTCAGCCCTCATAGGTCTGGCTAGCATCAGTGCTACCTTTACCTTTTCACTCTTACATATCAGCAAGGGATTTAGTATAACTCTGAGGTATTTGACCTCCACGACAGCTCTATATTTGCACCTCAGAGTTTCGGATCAAATTCCCATGAGAACAGCCCCTTGCAATCCATCCAGGTTGAAGCCTGCTATTATTTTAGGAATAGATATGTAGTTATTACCAAAGAACCGCTGAAAATAGTTTTTAATACTATAAGTCAATGAATCTTACCATGCTTGGCAGCGTAATGTAGAGCAGTATTGTGGTTATGGTTTTCACCATAACTGAGGTTTGGATCAAGGTTTTTCTTCAATTCAGGTGAATTTTGATAAATTTGCATAGCAGCATACTCATCTCCATGTTGCAGGTATTTTTTGAATTTAGATGAGGTGCTTCCCATCGCAAGATGACTCCTCCTGCTTGTTTCGAGAAGAATAATCTAAGCTACTCAGTTACAAATCGAGGGTAAAAAATTCGATATGTCTACTAGTTAATGGGTAGTTTCATGTCATGAAACGCGATGGCCACTCCGGTAACACCATCTCGTCACCTGAAAAATGAAATGTACATTGAAAATCAGAGCACAGGATATGAGAACTGAAAAGTTGAACACCATTTTCATGTTGGGCAAATACCGTGAATGAAAAAAATCGTTCTGAAACAATATGGCTCAATACTGAAAGAACAGTATTTTTAGATGAATGTTGGTAAAATATTGATTCAACAAATTCCAAGAGGATAGATATTGTTATGTGGTATACTAGTTTGATTTTATATCTAAATTGATAACTTGCTACCAATATTAGAACCACTTCATCCGGCGATATTAAATAATATCATTTCAACTTTATCGAGTTATCGATATTTGCCGCATATTTGAACCCCAATTTCTACATTGGCTCAGTACTTATTTCATATTCAAGTATCAGCCAAGTTCACCACATTTCAGAAAAAGAATGTCAATATTGAAAAGACAATTCAATTGGCATATCGGTCTGATAAATCTGTCTATTCCCATACTGGTTGAATATTGTTGAGGCGAGAGGTTATAAACGGAAATATCAGCCTTAACTGATTTCTCATAAAACATGGTGAAACTGAAAAGTTAGAAGGCTAACATAGAAAAGAAAATTGATAGACTTTGGTTTTTTATTGAATATAATCGTCTTTGAGGACGATACAACGATTATAGCGGACAAACAATTTTTCTATACCATTTTTATAGTAAGATTTGTTTCTAGCCTCAAATAGGCCACAGTTTCGATGATTTTCTTTTCAGTTAGCAGTTTTTTCCAGTGTGCATTCTTTCGAGGTCTGAGAACAAGAATAAATCACAGAGGGGTGGATCTGGGGAATACGGTGGATGTGGAAGCAATTCAGAGCCCAATTCATGAAATTTTGCCATCCTTTTCATTGATTTGTGACAAGGTGGAATATTATCTTTTTTTTTTTGAATGGGGCCTTTTTTTCGCGATTTAGTCCTTCAAACGCTTCAATATTGCTATTTAATACCCGCTATTGATGATTTCCACTTTTTCAATATAGTTGATGGATATTATACCATATATATCCCAAAAAACTGGTACCATAACTTTGCTGGCCAACTGTTGAGTCTATGCAGGCTTTTGAGACGGTTAACCACGTGCAGTCTACTCAGCCGACGATCGTTTTGATTCTGGTGTGAACTAATGGGTTTTTCATGGTGGAACAGCTTTGAACACTGCTTAGAATCATCAATTCATTGTTAGTATTGGTCGATTGTGAGCTCACGCGGTCCCCACTTCGAACACAGCTTTCGTATACCCAAATAATCATTCATAGTATGTCCAACACTTTCCTTTGATATCTTCAGAGTCTCAGCTATTTCGATCAACTTCACTTCGCGATCATCCAAAATTATTTTGTGGACTTTTTTGATGTAACAGCCCGTTTAGGGAGTCCACTCCGTGCACAGTCCTAGGTGCTCATTTTATCTCATTGAAACTCAGCAAACCACTACTCAACGGTTGATTTTCCTGGTGCAAAGTCCGATTAATATTCATCAAGCCAGGCCATGGCTTCAACAGTATTCTTTTTATACGAAATTCCATTTTTCCATTTTCTTCAAACTAACAGAAGTTGCTTTACTCAAAATGTTCTATCCCACAAACTAATAGTTCTATAGCTGTGAAATTTCTAAATGTCTCTTTCGAAGGATAGGTTTAACTGAAAATGTAATAAATTCAATACTGATAGGCTATCGAGTATGGCATCTGGACCCTTCATTGTTTTGACATATGTCAAAGAAAATATAGCTGTTCACAATTGATGTGTGAATTTCCTTGAGTTTTGGAAAAAATAAAGATGTAGATTACCTAAACTATCTAATTAAGAATGATATCATTGGAACAACGTGTTCATAGAAATCAATTGACTGTGTAACAAATGAAGATGGACCCACCAACTATCCAATTGAATTCTTAAACTTCCTGGATGTGCATGGCTTACCACCGTATAATTTACGCCTGAAGGTTGGCTCCGTGGTAATCATGCTTCGAAACATAAACCCACCAAAACTTTGCAACGGTTCACGTTTGGTGGTAAGTGAATTGATGAACAATGTGATTTACGCGATGATACTCAAAGGAAAATTCGAAGGTGAGGAAGTCTTATTCCGAGGATCCCGATGATCCCAACCGATATGTCATTTGAGTTTAAAAGACTTCAATTTCCAATTCGTCTTGCATTCGCCATGACCATTAACAAATCACAAGGCTAATCCTTGAAAGTTTGTGGTCTGAATCTGGAAAATTAATGTTTTTCACATGGTCAATAATATGTGACATGTTCACGGTTCGGAAGACCATCTGCGTGGCAGTGGCAAATGTGCCACTGGAATCAATGAAGTTGCCCCGGAGCGCCAATTAATTTTTATTGTTGTTTTTATTTTAATCGTTATTTTGATAACACCTCAGGCAAACCTGAGTGAAGAAGGGTGATGAGGAAGGTATTTTGAAATTTCAATATTTAGTGAGTATCGAATTAAAACCTGGTATTGTTGTTGAAATTTCAATATTGATTGCAAATCGATTCTTAGCTGAAATATTGGTGATGCGATAATCATTTTACATTATTTCGAAGAGGTCATCGAATTTATCACTATGTGTTGAGTACATTGGCCTAATTATTCAATATGCCCAATGCACATGCACATTTCAAGACTACTATCCATGATAATAATCATAGAACTTTCAAAATGAATTTCATTCAAATCTGTTTCTTAGAAGCAATATTGTATTGTACCTAATTGTTTATTTAAATTCTATTCATTCCACCAGATTCGATAATTTTTCTAATGAGTTCTGTCATCACCTACTGCTATATAAAAAATATGTAGAATAGTTTATGTACCAGTAACTGATAAGGCTAACGTGTACCGAAACGCGTTTCAAATATAATTAATTGTGAAAATTCCATGATTATTGTCACGAATAGTATGAATAATTTACATCTAGTGACGGGTGTTCCACAAGGTTCCGCTCGGAGGTCCGAAAATGACTAAAATGAAGTGCTATGATAAAAAGCATAGGCCTTTAAGCCAGATCGAGGACCGAGTCGAGGTCCAAAATGATTATGTTTGCGACACCTGGTATATTGCGTTTCCGAGACGACTGTTACATCTTTCTCATCTTTGAAATGGATCAGTGAGACAATGAGCAATTTGGATTTTCTGCTGCTGCGAGCGCTGGCTTCTGATTGGTCGACTGTGCGGCAAAAGTGGGGTGATGGTGGTCTGAAATGGGTCTATTCCCATAAATACATGGGATATCCCCACAAATGCATGGGGTAAATCCCATAGATAGAGGGAAATGTCTTCGGGAAATGTCAGTGAGGCACTGTTTGGAATCTTTGGTGTAGTAATGAATATTACTGGAGTCTTATCCCAACACCAAACCGTTATTTCAACACCTCGATAATCTTCAAAAGGAAGATCAGCCACTAATAGTTTTTCGAAGGGTATTGTAGATGATATAATAAGGAAGAACAAGCTTAGGTTAAGAATGAACAGAATCTCGACTTTTAACCTTTCGTCGGGCGCGCCTGATCTGACAGGCACACTGATTATTTTGTGTTTATTTAGGTATTGCGAAATGAGCCAGATCTGAAACGCTAGGTATTCTCATAGTCCGAGTGGCACAATATATTAGTGTATGGCTGGTAGCGTTACATGCAGCAGGTTATACGTTAGAGTTGAAAACTATCTCACAGATCGCCGCGCCCATCCATATTCGAATTAAAAAGTGTAAAAAAAATTACTTTTGATATAGTTTCGTCAACAACTTGTGTCACTATTGGTAAGTAATATATGTATTTTCATTTTTCGTTCGAATCGACTCACTGAGACAGTCACGATCTGTGAGATGCACGCGCCCGATACTGTTACATTACAAAATTGATTTTAGGTTACAGGTGTAAAATGGCTTCAAGCAGCAGACATTTTGATCCAGATGACCCACAAGATGCCGAAATGCTACGACGTATGCTGGAGGACGACGATGATGATACTGTAAATGACATAGACTTAAAAACTAAGATGATGACATTGATACAAGGAAAAAAGGATCTGAAACTGAACAATCAGGACAATCTTCGAGTGAAGACGAAGAAGATACTGACAATGATTTTTTGGGGAAGGATAAAATAACCAAATGGGCTAAACGCTGGAAACCTTCTAAAACTCGTGCTCATAATATACTCACAAAAATTGCTTCTGCTGAAGAAGCTGAATCAACTGTTGATGCTTGGAGCTGTTACTTTACCGATATAATCTTGGATTTGATTGTGAGGTGGACTAATCAGCATATAGAGTCAATATCCGATAGGTTCGAGCACCAAAGAGACGCCAAGTTAACAGACAAAGTAGAGATTGAAGCCTTTTTTTCTTTATTATATTTCGCAGGAGCTATACATTGTAATAGGCAATCCCTAGAAGAAGTATTTGCGGCAATGGACAGGGTATAGAATATTTCCAGCTAGTCATGTCTATAAAAAGGTTAAAATTTTTACTAAGATGTTTGAGATTCGATGACCGTAATACACGCTTGGAAGGAAAAATGAGTGACAAACTCGCTCCAGTACGAGAAATGTTCACATTATTTGTGAAAAATTGTCAAAATAATTATTCTCTAAGCCCGGATGTGACAATTGATGAAAAATTAGATTTTCGAGGCAAATGTCCATTCAGGCAATATATTCCATTTAAGCCGGCGAAATATGAAATAAAGATATATGCCTTAGTTGACGCTCATTATTTCTACAGTTATAATTTGGAAATTTATGCTGGTAAACAACCATGTTGCCAGAAACACTCGACGTTGGCCCATGGCTATATTTTTTTCCATGTTGAATATGTCGGGAATTGATTCTCAAGTAATTGTATCAAGAAATGGAAGCAAATTGATACGAAGGCGTCTTTTTTTACGACAACTAGTAACAGAATTAGTGTTGGAGCACTTGAAACGAAGGAAGCTAGTTTCCCCTGGCCTGCCAAAACATCTTGAATTGAAAATCCACAGGTATACCATACAAGTGTACTACACATTCAACTATTCACAATGAATAAAAATGTCTTTCAGAAAAGTATAATGGTAATTTCCAATTTCTCAAAACAAGAAACACACTACTGCTAATATTAGTTATATGCGTGAGGCTAAATAATTTTTTTTTAGTTGAGACTACTTTGGAGAAAATTGTCTACAAGTTAAAATCAGGCATAATTAAGGTATGCTAGTTAACACAATTCTCCAATAAAATCAATATCAATTTTCGAAAGATTTGGTTATACCAAACATCACATATTCAAAGAAAACTCATACAAACTCATATAGCAGACACAATTATACGAATTTGGTATTCGAAGGGAACTAAAAATCGATTATTGACATCCAAAACATGAAAATTTAATTCATTTAGTTCACCAGTAACAATAATAATTAAATGTATAATTTTTCAAATGGAAATATTCATACAGTGTCATCTCCAAAGTATGCACCATATGGGAAACTTATTTATTAAGGGTTTTTCGACAAAATGTTATTCTTGATAAAAGTTTATGCATCCCCTAAAACTGAACATGCACCAACAAAATACAGTAAATCACACGTAATATACGAGGAGCCTTCAAAGTAAAGTACTCTTGTCTGTCGGGAAATTTTATTCAGCATTGAAAAATACATCTAGATTCGAAGTCATGGCCATCTGAGTGAAGTTTGATTTTTTTACCCATTTTTTAAAATGGAGACTACGAAAAAAAAATTTATTAAAACGATAAATAGACGGCATCCTGTATACGACGGTTCATTTTAAAAGCCTGTAATATTCCAAATTACACAACCATGGTGCTACCAACGGTCAATTTTTTTGAAGAGTAAAATAATTTTCAGAATTTTTGGTGCAGTTATTTTTATCTTTTGTTAACACCGAAAATTACACAAAATTATACAGTAGTTTAACAAAAACTCGATATTCAATAATATTGAATCACAAAACATAAAATAAAATGGGTATCGATTATTTTGGCCAAGAAAATCTCCAGAAAATCAATGAGTTTGTTCCAAAATGCCTATTTTATTTTGATGTTTTGTGATTTGATATTATTGAATATCAAGTTCTTGTTGCAATGCAACTCTTGTTGAGTAATTTTCGGTGTTAACAAAAAATAAAAATAACTTTGCACCAAAAACTTTGAAAATTATTTTACTATTCAAATCATTTTATATATTAGACAATAAAAGTCCGAACAAGTGAAATTCATCATGAAACATTGTCAATCATCTTCAAACAAACAAGTCTTAGTGATCTCGATATCTCCTCTCACAAAAAATGAGATCTATGGAATTATTATTGAAGATGGAAGAGACTTCCCAAGACGTCCGTTGCAAACTAAATTATGATATCAACTGCCAAATGAGATTCGTCTTCTGTCTTCCACTGCAACGTTTACTGCTGCGCAACGAGTTGAAACTAGTTGGTTTGTGGATTGAGTCTTCTGTCAAGCCCACAGATAACATTATTGCCTCCACTTACTCAGGCTAGTATTATTGACGAACCATATGTTTTCTTTTACTTCCTGGGAGCCGTCTAAATTTTACATGTCTTCTAAGCCCCCGGAAACTCTGCAGCCTCATGTGCGTATTGCGTTTTCCTTCATCTTTCCATGACAGCCAGTCCATCAATCTTGTTCTCTGTACTAGTTTGTAAAGGTATCTTGCTGGACGTTTCATAATTTGGGTTGTCTCTAATTTATTCGGCTCTTGTGATCGAAAGCTCCATATTCGCATGAAAGATGAGATGTCTTTATTCCTTAGTTACATGCCAGTTTACGTTATACAGCATTATTTTATTCGTCTGCATCTAGTTAGTTGCTGTGTTATTGTCCAGAGTCAATCTTTGCTTTATTGGGTCAGTTTTTCGATTCTCTTCTTGGACGATCCCTTTATGAAGATTTTTCGTATGTGTTTCCACACCAAAACTTCTGTTACCCCCTCAGCTAGTTCACGTTCTATATATGAGTTGAGGATCTAGGTCTGTCACACTGGTTATATTTTTCGCTTTCCATGATACATGAGTGTCCTGACGTCCAGCTGTTCAGTTCCTGTCCACCAGTTTCCTCAATTCCTCATTGCATTCCAGACCAGTATCGATGTCACTTATAAGTTCATCAATCAATCAGTGCAGTTTGACTGTATGAAAATATTGATCAGCTTATTTTGTTATGGCTTCGAATTGTTGTTGTACTGCTTCCGTCCCATATCTCCCGTATCAATATCAGGTGTTTCTGCCGAGGGATTATTGTTCATTCTTCACTCTCTGTGATACGATACTTCAGCTGCATAGATTGTATCGGATACGTTTTTTCTGGTGTCATGTAATCTGTAGTCAGATTTTGATTCCTCCACATATTCCAAAATTTCTGTTGTGTCCGATACTTAGGTCGGAATCATGTAGTCTGTAGTAAGATGTTGACTCTTCAATATATTCCAAAATTTCTGTTGTGCCCGATACCATATAGGTCGGTGTCATGTAATCTGTAGTCAGATGTTGATTCCTCCACATATTCCAAAATTTCTGTTTGAAGGTGGTTGACAATGTTTCGTGGTGTATTTCATCAGTTCGGACTTCCATTGTCTAATATAATACAAATTGATTTGAAATCCCTGAAAGGCCATTCAATTGTACCACGTCGTCCAATCCAGCGTCCTGCAAATATGTCATCGAGATATTCTCTGACATTATTACCAAAATGTGGGGGAGCGCCGTCCTGTTGGAACTAAAGTGTATCAGTGGGGATATCTGGATCTGTTTCATTGGGAAACATAACAGCTAAAGCAGGGACTAATTCAAAGCGTAAAAAGTCTGAGTAGCGTGCAGCTATAAGGTTTCCCTCAAAAAAGTATGGCCCTAATATTCTGTTGTTGATGATGCCTGCCCATACATTTACTTTCTGAGGACGCTGAATACGAGCTTCGCATATCCACTGTGGGTATATGTGAGTTATATTTAAAATGCTTATCAATCATTATATCAAGATACTCAGTTTTGTCTTCTGACATAATGGTGAAGTTATTACCGATTTAAATTTCATTGAAGTGCGGTTAATGAGTTTTATTGCTGCTGGAAGGTAAGTAAATGGTTAATTCACAGCAATCTATAATTCAGTCAATTTCGATTTTATGTTTTGATTCCTGTCAAGTGTCACTTTCATAGAATAGGACAATGTCGTCCGCAAAACTTTATTTCACATTTAGCTCCTGTGATGACTAGATTGTTCAGGTAAATAGTAAAGATTAAGGGCCCTAACACGGTACCTTGTGGTAAATCACATGTAATCATTTGTTCCTTGCTAATGTGGTTTTGAATTCGCACTTGTTGTTTTCCTCCAGTTGAATATGATTTCATAAGATTGTATACTGTACCTCTCACACCCATATCCTCTAAGGTTTGCAATAGAATTTAGTTATTTGTCAGGTGAAACGGTGGTTTGAGCCAAGAGGCTGGATGGTCGAATTTTAATGCCTATTATTCAATCTGTGCTGGAAATCGCACGCTGAATGACAATACCGCGTTAATCCTAAGTCCGAACAAATATTTGACCTCTGAGGGTTGTCGTTCATAGGGGGATATCTGATTAACGGAGAAATAGATTTCAACAATGTTCTCCAACAGATCTTCAAATTGGATGTATACTGAAGTTAGACAGGAGTCTGCATGGGGTAACAATTTGTTTAAAACACTTCAATGATAACGATTACAGAGAAATTTCGATTATCCCTTCTTCAATGCTGGCACTCGACGAGCTACCTTGGCTCACTAGTACCATCAGAATGATGAGACAAAGCTTTACGAAAATATGAGGAAATGAAGTCAGAAGGTCACTTTCACTTTTTTAAAGATATTTCAGGTATGAATTATACAGAGTGTAACTGAATAAGTGTAAAACATTTGGTGAGGTGATTCCTCATCGAAAAAAAGATATGATCTTTCATATAAAGAAACTTCATTGGAGCATCCCTTGTTGAGATACAACCCCTTGAAGAGAGTACATAAAATATGCATAACAATTTTTTTCACGAGCACTAAAAAAGTTACAATATTGAAATTAACCTGACGTTTCGTACTACCAAAAATACACTTAGCCATGAATTTATTTGGTTTACCTAATGGTTGTAAGGGGTGGAAAACGCAACCCCTAAAATTTATTTCCAATGTAACTTTTTGTCTTATTGTTTGTTTACCATTAAANTTTCAATATTGATTGCAAATCGATTCTTAGCTGAAATATTGGTGATGCGATAATCATTTTACATTATTTCGAAGAGGTCATCGAATTTATCACTATGTGTTGAGTACATTGGCCTAATTATTCAATATGCCCAATGCACATGCACATTTCAAGACTACTATCCATGATAATAATCATAGAACTTTCAAAATGAATTTCATTCAAATCTGTTTCTTAGAAGCAATATTGTATTGTACCTAATTGTTTATTTAAATTCTATTCATTCCACCAGATTCGATAATTTTTCTAATGAGTTCTGTCATCACCTACTGCTATATAAAAAATATGTAGAATAGTTTATGTACCAGTAACTGATAAGGCTAACGTGTACCGAAACGCGTTTCAAATATAATTAATTGTGAAAATTCCATGATTATTGTCACGAATAGTATGAATAATTTACATCTAGTGACGGGTGTTCCACAAGGTTCCACTCGGAGGTCCGAAAATGACTAAAATGAAGTGCTATGATGAAAAGCATAAGCTTTTAAGCCAGATCGAGGACCGAGGTCCAAAATGATTATGTTTGCGACACCTGGTATATTGCGTTTCCGAGACGACTGTTATATCTTTCTTATCTTTGAAATGGATCAGAGAGACAATGAGCAATTTGGATTTTCTGCTGCTACGAGCGCTGGCTTCTGATTGGTCGACTCTGCGGCAAAAGTGGGGTGGGGGTGGTCTGAAATGGGTCTATTCCCATAAATACACGGGATATTCCCACAAATGCATGGGATAAATCCCATAGATAGAGGGAAATGTCTTCGGGAAATGTCAGTGAGGCACTGTTTGGAATCTTTGGTGTAGTAATAAATATTACTGGAGTCTTATCCCAACACCAAACCATTATTTCAACACCTCGATCATCTTCAAGAGGAAGATCAGCCACTAATAGTTTCTAGAGGGGTATTGTAGATGATATAATAAGGAAGAACAAGTTTAGGCTGAGAATGAACGAAATCCCGACTTTTAACCTGCAGTCGGGCGCACCTGATCTGACAGGCACAAAAAAAAATTACTTTTGATATAGTTTCGTCAACAACTTGTGTCACTATTGGTAAGTAATATATGTATTTTCATTTTTCGTTCAAGTCGACTCACTGAGACAGTCACGATCTGTGAGATGCACGCGCCCGATACTGTTACATTACAAAATTGATTTCAGGTTACAAGAGTGAAATAGCTTCAAGCAGAAGACGTTTTAATCCAGATGACCCGCAAGATGCCGAAATGCTACGACGTATGCTGGAGGACGACGATGATGATACTGTAAATGACATAGACTTAGAAAGTGATAGTGAAAACGAAGATGATGACATTGAGACAAGGGAAAAAGGATCTGAAACTGAACAATCTTCGAGTGAAGACGAAGATGATACTGACAATGATTTTTTGGGGAAGGATAAAATAACCAAATGGGCTGAACGCTGGAAACCTTCTAAAACTCGTGCTCATAATATACTCACAAAAATTGCTTCTGCTAAAGAAGCTGAATCAGCTGTTGATGCTTGGAGCTGTTACTTTACCGACGTGATCTTGGATTTGATTATGAGGTGGACTAATCAGCATATAGAGTCAATATCCGATAGGTTCGAGCACGAAAGAGACGCCAAGTTAACAGACAAAGTAGAGATTAGCACTTGAAACGAAGGAAGCTAGTTTCCCCTGGCCTGCCAAAACATCTTGAATTGAAAATCCACAGGTATACCATACAAGTGTACTACACATTCAGGTATACCACACCTTTGGTGTCTTGAATTGATTTTACAATTCGCCTCATCTTAATTCGCCTTAATTCACATTGTAAATTGTATGCTATACCTGTATAGTATAAATAGGATCAGCCTTGCAAGTTTTTCCAGTTTGATCTTCCTTTCGAAGATGGTCACTTGGTGATCGGAACACGTGTCGAGGTGTTAAAAATAACGTTTTGATGTTGGGGAAAACCCCAGGGATATTGACAAAAGCCAAGATGAATATATCTCAGTTTCATACCATCGATACACGAAGAACTTTGTAAATATTTTCAAGGAACTAGGTACGAAGGTGGTTTTCAAAACAAGTCATACACTACTGAGACTTTTATGAAATTCAAAAGACAAAGTCGAGAACTCGGAAGAGTCTGGAATTTACGAAATTGAAACATACTAATATTATGAATAACGATGGTGGACCAATACCTAATATTATTCTATATAGCTGGTTGAAATAATATTTTAATTATTAGATTTACCTGACTATTACATACGGACACATTGTAAAAATAATTTAAGACTAGTAGATGAGGCAATATTGTGAAATTAATTTAGGATGCAGGTACCTTGAAGAAGTATCTATGGTATAAATAAGGATACCTTTCTAAGTATGTTTACTTTGATCTTTCTGTTGAAGATGATCACTTGGTGATCGAAACACGTGTCGAGGTGTTAATATCACCGGTTTGGTGTTGGGAAAAAACTCCAGTGACATTCGACCTCTGAGGACAGTCAAGTCCAGCAATATATTCGTGGTTCGGTCTATCATCACTGATGAGACATATGTTTGGGATCTAGTTTACAACTAGTTGCCCAGCAGTGAAAGCTGCAGTGAAAGACAAAGGACGAATCTTGCTGGATATTCCAGCATTTAGATTCTTATGTTCCACCAAGGTTTGTATATTTTACCTTTTCTCAAATTACTGAAAAAAACAGTTTTTGTGTCAATTATCAATTTTAGTGTTTGAACACAGCTACACAAAAAAAACAAATAATCTGTTTTCGTTATCATTATTTCCTTCATTTCAAAATAACCTCTAAAAACCTGATCGTTTCGTAGATACGTAGTTCGAAGATATTTGGATATTTGCCGAAGTAATGGGAAATGTTCTCCAATTCGGGTTATTACAGAAAATGCAAGTTTGAACAAAATAAATTTGAGTTTGATTCATGAGTTTTCCAAATTCACTTCTAAAAGTATTCAAATTGATGTTTCAAATATTGGGTTTTAATTTTTAAAGGGATTTGTTTCTAATTCACATATTGGCAACAGCGCATATATCAAGTTGAAATGATTTATACGTACCTAGATATTGTACTTTGAAAAAGGAAAATTATCTTCATAAATCAACAATTAAGGCAAAATATAAATTATAGTTCAATACCACCTCCACAAGCCACATAAACAATAGTTTTGTTATTTATTCATATAGAGGAAGATAGGTTAGGTGCACAAAATTTCATATGTCACAGAATGTCTCGGAACTCGAAATATAAGTAAACAAAACAGCACGCCTCTGAAATATGTCATCTTTGTTTGTCTCATACAGGTAACAGATTCATTGTCTTTCATTAGCTATAATTGATGTTGCCAAATGGTGAAATAGAAACGAATCCCTTTAAATGTTGAATGCATTATTTCATTTCTCTTTTTTAAGTATTTGAATAATTCTTCAAAGAAAAAGGTTGAAATGATAAGTTTAAAATGCGTTGTTTTAGAGTTCTTTCATGAAAACTACTCGATTTTCGTCAGGAGGAACATTCCCCATTGAAATGAGATGAAGAATATCACAAGCGTCCTGATGGAAATTCAAATGGCTACAATTCAGATCAACTTAGGACTCCAACGCATATAAATATCGCAGTGAAACAATTAAAGAGCCCCAAAATCGTTTTTCAATATGGAATCAATATTGCGAAATTATGTTGCTTTAATATTTGCAATCCAAATTTCCTGACTGAAAAACTGTTTGATAAATGTTGTTCGACTAAGTACACCAAAATGATATTGAATGAATCATTTTTGTTACACTATTATTGTAGTAAACATCAGAAATGGTTGTACGGTCCATTTTTTCTACTAGATCAAATAACTGTTCAAGAAACGATTAAAATTGCATAGTTTCATGCATCCGGTAACGCCTACCACACATCATCAAATGTCACTTTAATTTCAGTACGGACTGCTAATGGGATAGTACAAGAAAAACAATTATGAAATAATAATTCTAATTCACTTCTGCATATGCAACAGTATGCCAGTTACACACCCTGTTCCCCTTTTTTCTCATAATTCTTTGAAAAGATAGACAAAAAACAGACAATAATGAACACTGACATGCAAAAGGTACTGAAGCATTCAGAATACTACCGATAAGTACAGTGAAATAGTTTAAAACTCACCCAGACCGTTGCTGATCTATTATTTGACATTTTCTTTATATATGAACCGAAATTTCTGATAAGAAATTGACATTTTCATGATAGCCGTACTGTAGCGAGGACATCGCCGACAAATCGATTTTTCAGACACATGCGCTGATGACGCGACGCCAAATAGCGGCTCTTTTAAATTGTCGCCCACTAGTTAAATGTGCTATGTTGACATGATCAAAATAAAAATCCGATTCTATTGCAAACGAAGGCACCTATTTCTTCTATAGGAGGAAAGATCATTTTGCGCAGAGTTCAAAAATGGTATATCAGTTTTCCTGATATCCCATATTTAGTCGTTGGCGAGAGGCATGACAGTTACAAGTGTTTTGCGTGTTCAGCGATTTCCTGCTATCGAAAAAAAGAAAAAAGTGGATAAAAGAATTTGCATCAAGTTTATAGTAGCATACGGAGATTGTACTTTGAGTCAGAACAATGTTTACTTGTAGTATAAGCTCTTCATTGAAGGTCGAGAAGATGTGAACGACGACTCCCTGGAAGCTCACACTCGACCAAATAAACCCAGCTTGTTAACGAAGCCGATTAGTTTGTATGGTGAGTGGTCTTTCAGGTCAGACGGTAAGAGTACGGCTCTGCCGAACCTGATTCGGTCCCCAGCAGGGCAGGCATAAAGTATATGCTCTGCTGTTTCATCTTTAATGGGGTAGTCGGATAGTCAAGGTGATACCCGCGACAACCTTCTCACATGAGGGTCTTTGTACGTCAGCTACACCTGACGATGCCATAGATTAAACCGTGTAGGGCTTTTTCGCCTCTGCTTTTGGTGAATTATCACTTGAGCGCAAACGTTTGCTAACCTGCTCACGGGGGGTTTGTTCCTCCATCTGAGACAAATTCTGCGTACGCCGCTCAAGAATTTGGTGCAAGGCGGTTTTATAAGGTACCCCACTCTTGAGGAGACGACTCAGTCATTTCCTGGCTGCACCATCAAACCTTTTTTTTAGGTTCAGTTATTGGATCAGGAGTTGGACAGTTGAGAATCTCTCGCTCCTGATCTAAATTTACAGGGAGGTCAGTTGGAGTCGTAAGCTCGATATGCATCTCCTATGTAGACTCAGCGTCAGAAAGAATTTTTAAGTTTACTCTGTTCATAAAAGTTCCACGAGTAGCTAGGGAAAGAAGGTCAATCACGGCAGAGCCCCGTATTACCGTGACAGGGCGATGCTACGACGAGAGGGCGCCTGGTATCTCAAAGGTTTCGTAGAGACAGCTGAAAGGTTCAGTGTCATTCATCCTCTCGGCACGGATTCACAGACCTTAGGATTAAGCCATTGTTGGGATGCCATTCAGTTACAGAATATCAGAACCACAAGTGATTTTGTGATTCGCGTATCCAGCGGGGCTACGTGGAAGCAGGCATCCGATGGCCGGATTGCTGTACCCCCACATCTCAAGCCAATGCAGTCGCCAAAAACAGCACGCACAGTTGTGCAGGCAGTGAAAGATGAACAAGGACAGCCAACTAGCGGTGAGAATAGGTGTGATCCGCAATAAACCCTTGTGGGTTGCGACCTAACCTAACCAAAGTCGGGAAGCTCCGGTCATTCACCAACTGATGAAAAAGTTGAAAAAGTGAAGAAAATTGTGAAAATTTCACTGTGGTGTTTTACATGAATGACGACTATAATTTTTCATAAATCATGGGCTTTATGAAAGATTTCAAAAATTGAAGCACATTATAGAGGAACCTAATGAGATCTATGAAGAGGTTCGTCATGTTCATGACAGCAATAGCTCAGGAACTAGAAAAATAGTCATCAGTAGTATTCAATATCAGGGTTTGAAATGGGATCACTACTATTCTGACTATATCTGCTTGTAGTATTTATATAACGGCAATTACTACCTATAGTTTCTAGAGTTAGCAGCCTTCTAGCATGAGTAAATTAGTCAAAGAGCACATAACCACATCATAATTCCCAATTTACTCCTGGATTTTTGGGTAAACATTAATTGAAATACAATACATACAAATGACAAAGTTATTGTGCGGCTTGCGCAAAAGTCCGGAATAAAATTAATATCTTTTCAACCAGTATTTTAGGAAAAAAATGCTCAAACACTTCAGTTGATATTTTGTTGTACGCATTTTTTGGCAATGAAATGAAATATTTTTTTCCAACCCCTTAGCTGCAACCCTTCCCAACTTTTTTTTTTCAAATGCAAACATATGTCGTGTATGGGCTCATTGAAAAGCTCGTAAAATGGATTCTGACCATACCCTTTAGTTTGTTTGTGGTTACAACGAAATGAGAAAAAAACTCTTTTGAAAAGTTACAAATACCTAACTTAGTGCTATCTACGGGTGAATTAACGTAACAGATGCTGAAATTGGCCTCCACTCTCTACTTGGCAGGCTCCTAGGCGATGGTAAAACCCGTCTACGGAATTCCGAATGGCCTTAGCCGGTATGTTATGTGATTCCACTCTAATTCTGCTCTTTAGATCTTCATGTTACACCACCCATTAAATTCGATTAGAACAGCATTTACCATTTGTGTCATATCATTAGATGTTTTACTAGAAAGAATGATAGACGTGTCATCTGCATAGAGAAATATTTTTCCATGACTTATATTGAGAGGAAGATCATTTACATATAATAAAAATCATTGTGGCCCAAGAACGCTGCCTTAAGGGGTACCTGTTGTAACTGAAAATTTATCCGACTTGATATTATTCTGCTTTACCTGGAAACATCTACTCGCCAAAAAAGAAACAATTAATTGATTTATTACCACGAATCCCAAGGTGGAAGAGTTTGTCTGCTACAAATTTAGTGTTCAAATTGTCGAAGGCTCTGCTCAAGTCAAAGACGACTCCTACAACAATATTTTTTTCGTAAATTAAATCATGTATGTGTTGTGTGGAATTTAGCGTTGCGGTTTCTGTTGAGTAGTTCTTCCTGAATCCATGTTGGCACTCTGTCAGATCGAAGGTTTCGAGGTAGTCGTTTATTCTGAGAGATATTAGTTTTTCCAAAATTTTTGAGAGTACGCTGATAATTGATATAGGATAATAATTTTCGATACTTTTTTTGTCACCACTTTTCAATACGGGTACAAATGGCAATTTTGAGAGGATCAGGATATTTTCCAAAACCAACACATAAATTCATAATATGCGCTATTTGGTCTGATAATGTATCTACACATTCTTTAATAATTTTTGTAGAGACCTCATCATACCCTGTGCTTTTTTCATTAGGTAATGAGGCTATGATTTTTTTTACTTCGTTTGTTGTTACGGGTTTGAAAAACATCGTTGTAGTAACATTCGCCATTGTTGTGCAGCTGTCTGAGTAATCACTGCTGTCTTAGTAATTGATATTTCGAAAGTTGCTGAATACAGAATTCATGAATATGATAGAAATACAAGAGGCGGTGGTTTGATGATTTCTCTTAAAAATGAACTTCGTGATGAAAACATGAATTCACCATCTACTGTTTTTTGAATTTTCGTAGTTCAAACTGGGAATAGAGAATGAAACCATAGTCCCAGGACTATTCTATAGACCTCATACTGGGGATTCAGCGAATTTTCCAACGAAATTTGAGAGAATGTTGAATATAGTTTATCAAACAGTCGATGATGTAGTCTGCTCCGGTCACTTCAACATTTATATACTTGAAGTGAACGATAATAATGTAGATCATTTTACTTCTGTATTAGACTCATTCAATCTTGATCTATCACTGTCAAAGGCAGATAAAATAATTGAGTGTGAACTTATGATGCACTGTTCGGAAACTTTGGTGTAGTAATGAATATTACCGTTATTTTCAATTTTTTGGTGCTTGTGAAAAAAATTGTTATACAAATTTTATGTACCCCCTTTAAGAGGCTGTATCTTAACAAGTGATGCTCCAATGAAATTTCTTTATATGTATGATCCTTTTTTTTTTCGATGATGAATCACCTCCTTGAATGTTTTACACTTATTTAGTTACACCCTGTATAGTTCTAGACCCCATGCATTGTGGATGATCTTAAAACCACTTTGAAATCGAACGTCGCAATACTGAAGTGATAAAAAATGATACTGTTGAAAAAATATCAGTTGAAATGAATCTTCCTCACATTTATGAGAAAGACTGCAACTCATATTCGCGAATAAATTTGTATACCTTCATCAATTATTCGAAGGAAAAATACCTTATAAGTGGACAGAAGAATGAGAAAAGAATATATCGAACATGAAACAGATAATGTCGTTATCGTGGTGAATCAAGAGTGCTTCATTTTTGGTTTCAGTTTTTTCACAATGTATTTCTTAATCTTCTGGACTATCCAGGACTATCCTTAGCCGTAGTTTTCTCAAGATAAAGATTGACAAAGCACATTAAAACAAGCTGTATGAAATATAAAGTGAATTCCATTTGAAGTGAGCCTCCCTGAATAACTTTGGGTACAATGATTTGCAGGAAAAATAAAAAAACACGTCAACCGTAGTATACAGGGGTACACATTTTGACATATTCAAATTCGATGTTACTTCCCCTATCGCACCCTCAGAGCATGTCACCAATTTTTTTAAATGGATCATCCTATATTGTTTCGCATAATCAGGTGCTCCATGATGAACAGATTTCAATAAAGTAGAATACATTATGGTCTGAAGCTCATGGTTTGGAAGCTAAAAATTATTTGGATTGAAAACGAGTTCAGGTGAAGTTACAAATGGTGTTTCTGTTTTTGTGAATTCTTGAGAAGTAATGGTTTATACGCCTCGAAAACGGATTGAAATAGTTAGTTTGTACTATCAGAATGAAAATAGTGCTAGAGCTGCTGCCCGTATATTCAATGATAATCATCTAGGAAGAAATGAACGACACAAATACTTTTCAGAATTATTGGAAAAATTTATGGAAACTTGATCTGTTAATAGAATTTGTCAACGATGAAGCTATTCGTACTGCAGTTTTAGGGCACGTTGGACTGACGGAAAATTCGCAATCTCTTACTAAGTAATCTCGAGAATCAGGAATCAATCGTATATATGTTTTCAGAATCCTTCATAAGTACAAATTTCATCCATATAAGATTAAACTAGTTCATGAATTGAACGAAGATGATTTCGATAGACGTATCGAGTTTTGTGAAAGTCTCACTGAACGGATAAACTTGCATCAGAATTTCTTGTATAAAATTCGTTTTTCGGATGAATCTACGTTAAGTTTAAATGAGGAGGTGAATCGGCAAAATTGTCGATATTGAAGCGAAACGAATCCTCATTTATACCGTCAAGTTCATACCCAACGACCTCAAAAACTGAATGTTTGGGCAGGAATTTTAGATGACCACATCAAAGGACCTTTTTTATCAATGATAATTTGACTAGGACACATTAATAGGGCACTTGAGGAGGATATAAATTTATTCGAAAACGAAATATGCAGCTCCAGTGAGACTATTTTTGGATGTTCATTTTCCTGGTCGCTGAATTGGCAGAAGAGGTCCTAAAGAATGGCCACCAAAGTCTCCGGATCTCACTTCTGTATATTTCTTTCTATGGAGTAATAATAATCAACAACATTAGAAGATTTGAGGCAATGAGACATTGCAAAGAAATAACTCCCGAGATTCTCAGCCATGTGCCACTTCAAAATCTAATTTGAGAATACAGCCAATGAATTTTAATTACCCCAACATGAAATATGACATTTTTTAGTTTGATAGTTATCATTTCATTCCTACTGTCCAACTCATCTGATTAATGAATCCCACAAAGACCGTGTGGAAAGTTGAATCATTTATCAAGTTAGGGGATATTCAGGTGACAAGTTTCTGTTTCTGCGGTGGCCTAGAATTACAGTCGGTAAAGTTATATACGGTCTGTATTTTCAAGTGAAACTACTGCTATGTCGATTGCCGTAGGATATATAAGTTAGTTAATCTAAACTTGAATGGAACTAGATATTTGTTTTTCTCGATTACATACTCCATAACTCATGAATACTTCTTGATAGGGAGTTTATTGTGTTTACCTGTCCATTCAGACGAAGAAGTTTTGGTATATGAATGGTGTATTATATATACGAAAACTATAAAAAGTTTCGATTGGACGTCCACTATAAGCTCTATTGAATGAAAAATAGGATAGAAAATCAAAGTGTGACTATTCAACCTTGTCTTTAGTATAAGAGGTGATGATGAATTCATCCAAAACGTATGGAAATAGTCCTAAACTCATTTTGAATCACATATACCAAAACAATGGAGGATTTTACTGAGAGGCTCGTATATCTTGAGGGATTGTTGAGGTAAATAAGAAAAATAGACAACCTCAAAACGAAAAACTATAGAAAATATTTTTTTCTTCCACACCTCAAAGACTTTCTGTCCTATAACCAATTTCGAACAACTGATACCTGCAAAAATCATAAGGAAATATTGAATAACTTTTTTTTTAATATCGATAATGCTATTACATATTAGTTTTGAATTTTCTTTGCTATAGGACAGTGGTCAGACTCATCGATAATTTTTTTAATGTTTGCAGTATAATTTGATGCAGCCATTCGAATACAATTATCCAAATGTTCATCTGTGAGTCGATTGCGATACGGGGGGTGCAACTGAGTTGCCTTATATTATAAAAATATATATCTACTTAATCCTAGTACACAGTTCAATAGGTAGAGTGAAACCTAGAATGAAGGTATTCTAGTTATACGATCAGCAGGGCCCAGTCACTAATGGGCCCTGCTGATGCGATATTTGTTCTTAATAAACTTCATATTGGAAAAAGAAGATTCACAAAAATAGGTTGAACTGAATAATGCTTTCATTTTTGAAGGCAACACGGCATAGAACTGAATATTTGTCTTTACTTACAATAGGCCAGATACATTCAGTACTTGAGACTAACGATTTTAAGGCTAAATCATTTTGAAACTCAATGACTTCCATTTCTGTTGCAGCGATGTCTTCGCCAAAGTTCTGCATAACACAAGTTGCAAACTGTTGGATATCAATTTCCATAAAGGGTGAAACAACAAACTGCGCTACTAAAGCCATTTC
>NW_019292002.1:101676-112909 GCF_000500325.1 Leptinotarsa decemlineata
ATAAAAAGATTAACCGAAAATAACAATTTTATTGAAACAAAAAACTGAAATTACAAGGAAATAACATACAAGCTACAACCAGAAAATAAAAAATTGAAATATTAATAAGAGCTGAAAATTAAAAAATATTATTAACAAAAATGAAAAATAAAAATTAAAAGATTCCAGACCAAGTTACGTCACGACGTTTCGATTTTTAGTATTCACTATCGTCTTCGGGTGATAATTGGACTTATTCCTCCGAGATCTGACTATTTATAGGTCATTCGGGTGCTTTCACCTTTCACCTATCCCCTCTTTCCTCTTTCCGCTTCATTGGTTTCAGCGGGAGATGACCGTTTGACGAGAGTTGGTCGTTTTTCGCTTGATAAGAGGTTTCCATATGTTACGTATATCTACGCTAGCCTAACTAAATGTGTTGTTGGACAACATATACGCGGCTCCCTTGAATTTTCTCCTAAACCAGTGTTCCTCTTTGTGGATGATTTCAGCTTGATCCCATTTGATCCCATTTGATGAGTCCAAACATGCTCTGCTATTCTGGATTTTCTGGTTTCTCTTCGCTGTGTGTGTTTCTTGTGCTCAGCAATGCGAACTTTCAATGGTCTCTTGGTTTCACCGATGTATAATTCTCCGCCCGAACAGAATGTATTGAACATTAAACAGATAATGTCGTCATCGTGGTGAATCAAAAGTGCTTCATTTTGGGGTTCAGTTTTATCACAATGTATTTCTTTATTTTCTGGACTATCCAGGAGTATCCTAACCCGTAGTTTTCTCAAGATGAAGATTGACAAAGCACATTAAAATAAGCTGTATGAAATATAAAGTGAATTCCATTTAAAATGAGCCACCCTGAATAACTTCAGGTACAATGATTTGCAGGAAAAATAAGAAAACACGTCAACCGTAGTATACAGGGGTACACATTTTGACATATTCAAATTCGATGTTACTTCCCCTATCGCACCCTCAGAGCATGTCACCAATTTTTTATCACCCTATATTGTTTCACATTATTAGATGCTTCATGATGAGCAGATTTCAATAAAGTAGAACACACTATGGTCTGAAACTCATGATTTGGAAGCTAAAAATTATTTGGATTGAAAACGAGTCACCCTGAATGAACTTTTGTACAATCTGTTATCTAGGTTTCATAGGTGTTTTTGTGAAGTATACTTCAAAAAGTCTTACTTTGCCCAGTTAAGTTCGAATTCGATATTCTTTTCTTTTTGTATTTGCCTCATTCTACCTACCAGGTGAAATTACAAATGGTGTTTCTGTTTTTGTGAATTCTTGAGAAGTAATGGTTTATACGCCTCGAAAACTGATTGAAATAGTGAGTTTGTACTATCAGAATGAAAATAGTGCTAGAGCTGCTGCCCGTATATTCAATGATAATCATCTAGGAAGAAATGAACGACACAAATACTTTTCATTTTAGCTATGATTTGCGGATTACTGCTGCATACTGTTTAGAGTAATCCTAGATCTGTGAAATTATAAACCAGAAATCAAAATATTTGGTATGATTGACAATAAGAATGAATTCAGAACAAGAACTTTCTCCAAATACGAGAACTTCAAAAAAAGTAACGTATTCAAAAAACACTTTGTGAGATTTTCACTAAACAGTTTTTCAAAAACGCTTTTTTCATACTTGTTTCGCCATACAATGGCTTCTTTTACATATTCAATGCTCATTATACCTAATCGAATTGAAATTGAACTACAACGTCATATTATACTACTTATTCAGGATCTAGTGATATTGAATTTTAAAAAGCGGAAGCGGCATATTGCAATGTATGCTCCTGATCCGAAAAAGTAACATGATCGAATATCGATCGCCCTCAACATATACGCGATATTAAACAATGTTACACTCGATAATAATAATGCAGTAATATGCAACATACTGTTTGACAGTAAGGTATTATTCCGCGGTATCAGGGTTTCGTAGCAATGGACGTGTTGATAGCGAGCCGTACAAACCAACATCACAAAGGAGGTCAGCTCAGAATATAATTAATCATAGAAGGCCCCTTTCAGTATTATCCAAACGTTCGCTAAATGTTTTATGAGGATTAGATCGGCTCTGTAAGCACGAATGGGGTCATCGGATGATTTGCGATGTGTTCAAAGACAACCGCAGGGCGACCGTATACGGTGGCCGATTTGTGAAGGTGCTAGCTCGTCTCTCACGTGTCTCCCAAATTACACACGTGGATGATAATTGGAGGAAATTAGTAAAGTGCTTTCCACCGCGACAAAATTTGCAGATTCTCACAGGCTGTGCTATCATTTTCATGGCTCTACTCAAACTGAACGTTTTATCTTCTTGTTTGTTTTTTTATACGGTTAATATTCTGTGTGTTGGTGTTTTTCTAGGTCCATTGTTTCGAGGAATGTGTATTGTTTTGTGGAGTGTATTGAATGTTAGGTCTTGTTTTGTATTTGTATTTGTTTCTCGATAAGTGAATTATGACTTTTGAATTTATGGATGTTTTTTCCAGATGTCCATATGGTTTCCTATATTGACTTGTTTTATGAGTTTGATGTTATCTGGTGGGCGAAAGTTACCTTTGTTTTGTATGGCGTGTGTTGCGAGGTGCGATTTATATGTTATTTGGTACATGTATGCTTTTTTGTGCTTGTGGTACCTTTGGATTATTTTTTTCATGGCTTGGCCGATATAGAATTTGTTGCAGTTCGAGCATTGTATGCTGTACACCCCGTTTAGGTTTTTGTATTCTACTTTTTCATAGCTGTTAATTTTTTGTGTTATTTTAGTGTGCTGCTTGTAAGTGATGCTGATGTCCAAGGGTTTGAAGATGTTTGTTAATTTTTTGGTTTGTTGACCTATGGATGTGAATGCAGTCCATCGTTGTGTTGTTTTATCTGTTGGAGTAGTTTGATTTGTGTGATGAACCGATTTGGCTTAAAATTGGTGGAGAGGTAGCTTAGAACCAGGAGAGGGACTTAGGATACTTTTCATCTCGTTCGACCACGTTTCCGTGAAGTCACCAAGAAGTCACTATAAAACGTGGTATATCAAAAACGCATCTGACATGGAATAACAAAAAAAGGTAAATGACAGCTGAACGTAATTTTGTCAATGGTTAATGAAGGCAATTGATGATGGAAATGGTGGTTTATATTTTTTGGATGCCCCTGGTGGAACTGTTAAGACATTCCTGATGTCATTAGTTTTAGCTACTGTTCGTGCGAGATCCAACATTGCGCTTGCATTTGCTTCTTCTGGAATAACAGCCACATTGTTAGAAGGATGCCGTATGGCCCATTCAGCATCAAAATTGCCGTTAAATTTTCAAACTATTGAAGAACCAACATGTAATATTTCAAAAAACTCCGCAATGACCCAAGTTTTATCAGCATTGAAAATCATCATATGGGACGAATGCACAATGGCGCACAAACGTGCGCACTTAACCGAACATCGAAAGATTTACGCAATGACTCGGGAATCTTTGACGCTATGTGAAGAAACTTCAGCTGACAACAAACATGAGAGTTGCATTGCCTAATAACACATCTGTTGAAGATTTCTCTGAGCAATTGCTGACTAACGGTAAACGTCGACGAATCAAGCGGATTGATTTCATTTCCTCAGAATTTCTGTAACTTTGTCTCATCGAAAGACGAACTTATCAGCAAAGTATTCCCAAACATAATTACTAACTACAAAAATAATGAATGGTTGAGTGAGCGAGCGATTTTAGCGGCTAAGAATAAAGATGTAGATGACCTAAACTACATAATTCAGAATGATATCATTGGAACAACGCATTCATTTAAAGCAATTGACTGTGTAACAAATGAAGATGGAGCCACCAACTATCCAATTGAATTTTTAAACTCCCTGGATGTGCCTGGCTTCCCACCGCATAATTTACGCCTGAAGGTTGGCTCCGTAGTAATCATGCTTCGAAACATAAACCCACCAAAACTTTGCAATGGCACACGTTTGGTGGTAAGTAAATTGATGAACAATGTGATTTACGCGACGATACTCAAAGGAAGTTTAAGGTCTGAATCTGGAAAATTTATTGTTTTCCACATGGTCAATAATATGTAACACGTTCACGGTTCGGAAGACCATCTGCGTTATTTATACTTGCGCCCAATAATGATGATGTGGTGCTGCAGGTTTTTCCGGGTTTTCCTGCAGCTGAAAAAGCAAATGCGCCACTGGAATCAATGAAGTCGCCCCGGAGCGCCAATTAATTTTTATTGTTGTTTTTATTTTTATCGTTATTTTAATAACACAAAAAATGTCTTGTATCACAAGGTGCTTAACTGAAAAGTGCAACCCAATGAAGAATAATTGAAATACTTGATAAAAAAAATTAAATTGATAAAATGAAAAATGTGCTTTTTATTGCCTCTAAGGCGGAACGAAGTTAGCAGGGTCAGCTAGTACATTTTTAATGATGATATTGCGAAGAGATGCATTACATGCCCATACATACATTACATCTTGTCTCTCATGTGGACCTACCATAAGACAACAATTAACCCAGCTAATGCCGCGCAAAACGCTGAAGTAAAACTATCAGGCATCCGTGCAAAGTTTCGGAGAGATACTCGCCCCATCATCAGTACCGGGCATGGTCTCTTCAGAACATACCTGGAGACTGGCTGTAAATCAGATTATCCAAAAGAAAAATGCGTTCTGGCCAGTCTCAACTTACCTACGCTGTAGAATATTGGACTGACACCTATCAGAAAACAACTACTCCCCTGGCTGATACCACGAAGTGCGTTGGATTATATCTATCATTATTTTTGGGGTTTTACCGAATACGTCTTTGTGATGAGCTGCAGCTTTTCAGTATCAAAACGAATTATATAATAACCTATGATTTTTATTAAGATTCTAGATATTTCCTGCTAGAAATGAGCGGGTTAATGAAATGAAAAAAGGACGACGACTGACCCGAAGGAGGAAATCTAATTTTCAGGTGAGACACATAAAAAACGAGTATCCTTCCGACCTTTTCCGATAAAAAGGTGGCATTACCGGCGATACCAGTGTATCTAGTAATTCGCAATGATCCTGCGGCATGAAAGTTCCTGATTTCGTTAGACATGCGCGAATGCGCGAGTTATCCTGAAATACAAATGGACTATCCTTTGCAGTAACATCACTTCAGTGCAATGCTGCGAGTGAGAATCGTCACACTGAAGATGGTCTGAGAGAACGATGTTCATGTGTTTCTCACTGCTACCTTTCCTCTGTCTGTAGAATTATTTTTTCGCGGGTATCATTCTTCTTTTCAAATGTGAACCAAACTTTCCTGTCGATTTTTTTTTCATTTCTTTTGCGCGCGCGATTTTCGGTTGTTTTGAAACAAGAACTAACGAACTTGACCGCGTGTGTTTTTCGAATTTCCAAACACGAAGTTCTACGAAGTATTCGAGATAAAAAAGTTGACTACATCTGAAAATGTTGAAAGAAAGTTTATCGTTGTTCAAACTGGGTAAGATTTTTGTGAAATGATTTAAACGAAGATTTTATTTTGATGAAGGCTTTTTCAATTTTTGATGTCTCAAGATATCCAAACATTTTTTGATAGTAACGCCAGAAAATCCAATTAGTTTATTACATAATAATTTGTTGATGAAAATTATGGATGTTTTTGAAGAACGAATCAAATTGGAGGTGAAACTGAATCGAAACATCACACGAAACTATATTATGTAAAATTATAACAAACAATATAAAACAAAAGTTTCATATCCATATTATTAGTCATATTGACTATGATTTCAATAACCTCTAATATTTTGAAGTGAATAAAAAAGGAAATGAATCCTTATTCAAAACATTGGTTTATCTTTTTTGAGTATTTTCGAATTACTGTTTCTTGAATTTTCATTCATAATGTATACCAAAATATTCACAAACAGCTCACGATTAAATCTTAGATAAAGGTAATTTCCTCACTTGACAACTGAATATTTTTCTGTTGAAAAGACCATTACACTTATCATTATTGCTCTTGTAGTATCTATCAATTTCAATAGAAAGTTTAAAGTCTCCAGAATTTGTTTTCTTTTTATGAATTGTAATAAATCAACGCTCGCCAAACCATGTCCGGACATTGTCTTTTTCACTTATTTCAAAACGTTTTTTTGACATATCCTTACATTCAATCAGAAACATGTTTTTCATATAAGTTTAGAATGCCCCAAAATACACTTCAGTATAATAAACTAACTCTCAACTTAAATAAGAGCTGTTATCTACCATTCTGTTCCTATTCATCAAGATTGCTACATTTGGGAGATATTGATGTTGGTCTAGATTAAAAAATTTCAGAAGCCCAATCCATAAAATATCTTGGAATAATGATAGATCGGCATTTCAGATGGGACCTTCAAATGAAGCATCTCTCGAATAAAATACGAGGAATACTTCCGAAATTCAAATATTTGAAAGCGTTTTTAGATCTTAAACACCTTAAAACAGTTTATTTTGCATTGGCACAATCACAATTGACATATGGGAATTTTGGGATGGGGTGGTGTGAGAGACTGTTTCATAGACAAGATCAAAGTATTACAGAAATGGATTTTGAAAATAATTTTTGAAAAACATATCAGCTATTCCTCTGAAAGTCTGTATAAAGAAACTATTTTTATTATATACCTCCCTATTTATATTCTATATCTATTACTGTATAAGACAATAAAATTATTATATTTCAATAAAAATGGCTTTTTGGTCATGAAAATGATGTTCTACTGAAGAAAATTTGTCATTCAAAAACTATCAGACGATTTAGCGAAAATTTGACTCATGATATCATTCACGATGCAAATTGAATTGCTGTCTTGAAATATCGAATGAAAAATCTATTCAAACTTTGACAAAAGTCAGATCTCTAAGTATACCACAAAATATATTTTTTCATACTGTTAGAAAAACAAATAATATTATATTTACCAGTCATTGAATGGTCTCATATTGACACATTGACCGTGGAAATCCCTACTCCATCAGTATTTTTCACAGGTGATTACGTAATAGTTATCCAATTTTATTCTGTAAGAAATCACTTCGAACTAGAATGTGACATTTATTTCATTTCCCTTTTTTGATAAATTCAAACGATATTTCGGAGTTGAATTCGAAGAAAATTTTTGGTTTTCTTATGGATAATAAGAACCCTCAACAACCGAAAATGTTCTGGAATTGATAAAAACATTAAAATATTTGATGATCTTGCTGAGGTATTTCCCCTATTTTAGCAACCATTATAAATAATTCCTCTGAAGTTTTTGCCTCCCTCAAAACATTTGTGGTTGTTTCGCTATAAGAAGGTATATATTTCTATTGTAGGTTTTGAACTCTATACTTATATACAGACTGAGTATACATCATAACACACTACATGGGCTGAAAAGTTTCGGGCCTGAAATATAGATGGAGCTAGTATTATTGCATTCACTGGTTTTCTAGTTAGTAAAAACCTTCACAAGAGAGCTGTTGAAATTTCATGATATTCCACAGATAAGTTTGTGAATTATTGTGGTAAGAGTTTTTTTTCAAAAAAATGGGTCAAAAACAATTTCTTGTTTTAATTTCACACTGCTTCTTGATAGGAAAAATACCGTTCAAGAAAAGCAATGGCTTGAAAAGTGATATAAGGACTGACTTCAAAAGTGGTCGTAGAGACACGCAGAACGCAGTGGACGCCCAAATGAGGCAGTAACTCGAGAAAACATAAAAAATTCCACAAAATCATTATGAATTATTGAAAAGTGGAATGCGTCAGCTAGCTGACATTATAAATATATAAAAAAAAACGTCTTGGCTTTATATCGCATGAGCATTTGACTATGAGAAAGCTCTGTTCAAGAGCTTACTAATTTTACAGAAAAGGGCAATAAGGTATTTAGGAAATCTTAAACCAAGAGACTCCTGTAGAACCTTCTTCAAAAAACATAATATCCTAACGGTAACTGCATTATTTATAATGGAACCTGAGTGTTGAATGAATAAGCATATAATAAATTTTGCTGCATCCACTTCACATTATAACACCCGAAACAGCAGACACACTTTGAAACTCACTGTGCCAACTGAAAACATTACCAGAGACTTCATATTTTACAACGGTGGAAAAATGTACAATCATTTGCCTATGGACATTAGATCTGCCAATATAAATGACTTCCAATTCAGGAAGTTATTCAAACAATTTCTATCTGATAGATTCTATTATACTTTGGATGAATATTTTAACGATTGCTTCAACTTTTAACATTTCATGTGATGTTGCCACTGAAAACAGTGGCAACATTACATGAAATGGGCTTCGAATTGCCCCCGTATATACCATATTTGCCAGATTTGGCGCCCACTGGCTGTTTGCAGACCTTAAAAAAATACTCACCGGCCTCATGGAGGCCT
This sequence comes from Leptinotarsa decemlineata, assembly GCF_000500325.1. NCBI lineage: Eukaryota > Metazoa > Arthropoda > Insecta > Coleoptera > Chrysomelidae > Leptinotarsa > Leptinotarsa decemlineata. The sequence goes on from NW_019292002.1 coordinate 110,123, forward strand.
ATTTTAAGGCAAAAAATCTTCCTACAAAAGTGGTATAAAATGTCACAGCGGCAGTGGAATGATTGTGTGACTCTTGATGGATATTACGTTGATGATTTCCCGATTGTCGAGAGTTTTATATCGTTCAGGAGCTGTATAAAGAATAAATCTGGCTTCAGTTATTTTCTTTCTCGCAGTTACGTTTGACGACTATTAAATTGTATTCTGTTCGTATATTGCCATGGGTATTTCGCAATCACAAAGCTAATTGTACACTTAATCTGTTTCCCCGTTGAACATGAGTATCATCTGAAACTTTTTCGTTTATAAATGGAAAAGAAGAAATGCTTTGTTGCATTACAGATGTTATTAAATTTTCCTGGTATTTGAACGTTTTTGAATAAGACCACACCTCACGATCAAGTTTTCAACCGTATATTGCTGAAAACGCTTAGGATTCTATACAATACCACAACTAATTCAACATTCGTTTTTACACTTTGATATTCTTTGATCCTTTCAATATGATTACTTCACTAGATTAATATTCCACTAACAACACTTATGAATAAGGTGTAATTAGTTACACTCTTGAAGCATTCTTTGTCATCTTCATCTTCAATTGCTTAAGTTATGACTCTCCATGTGTGACGTCATTCGAAAGCTCCTCAAAATTGTTTTCCAAGGAATATAATTTCTTGAGTATTACTGTGAAAAAACTCAATCGAGACATTTGATTGTTTCACACACTCTGATGAAGTGATTTTATTTTGAAGTAACACTTGGGGATAAGTATAGTTGGAGATTGATGATGAGACAACAGTTTTTAGCAAAATACTGTTAATCCTTCAAATCATCTATATCGAAATCAGCATACAAAGATTTTATTATTCAAAAAAATACCTTCATGAAGATTTGTGGAGCATACAAAGGAGTTTATTTCATACATAAACTGAAAAAACCCCTCCAAAGCTACTACTTTCATATGAACATTGACTTACAGGAGAATAGCTTTTCCATTCAGTTCCTTCCAAATCAATTCTTCATGGAACTGAAACAGATACGAACAATGTAATCAATAAAGTTTTACTTATGTAATGGGAGAAATCAATATCCTATGAATGATACCTGTTTCAATTTGGAAAAAAAATTTTGTGTACAAACTGAATAGCAAGTAGTGATTTCGAGTGGTTCGATGTTCACATGGAGGTAGTTGTTTCGAAAACACTTTTTCCATTCGAATAATTTAGCGTTCATGTGAAAGTAGTTTCCAGAGGAATTTTTCTTCTAGTTTGTTTATTAAAGTTACTCTCTCTCTCTTTTTTCTTGGAAGTTCCTTACATAAAAAACCTGCATGCTTTTTCCATGAAGAACTAATCTCTTCCCTCCTTAATCCAAACTAGATGAGAATGCTCCTATGTATTTTCACTGAGATGAATGAATGCATGTTATTTCGGTGATCTGAATTAGGATATATAAAGATCACTGAGATTGTATACAATCTCTATACCTCATTATATTTGATTTCAACTGTAATTCATTTTATTATCGACGTTCTGAGGAATGAAGGATGGTATGTTGTCTCGGAATTTTTTTATGTTTTTTCTTTGGAATTTGCAAACAACTGGAGAATACTTAATAATATTTCAATGTTTTAATTGATGGGATTGGAATCTTCAGAATGCATGGATTTCAATCCTGTAGTAATGAACATGAATACATATTTTTCAAAACCTAATCAAAGGTTAGAGTATATCATTGGAGTTAATATATTTTCTGGGTATCTCATCTATATTACTGGAGTTGATATTTTATTGATCTTCCATCATATTCTTTTTCGTTTCTTGTATTTGTTCTACCTCTGAAACAGAGGTGTATCATCAGCAAACATTTCAACTCACTCCTAGAGACTTGAACTGGAAAATAAATTTCCTTATTTCAGAAAAATTATTGGTACAAGAAGAGACCTTCGAGAATCAGTACATGAAACAATCGTCAGTAAAGTGGTTTTACATTGAATTGATTTCTGACAGTTTATTTGATTACCAAATAAAAACAATGCTTCTAATACTTAAGCATATATCAACTCATCACCAATCAATCCTCTGCACATTTTATGTTGCTAATGATAGATCAAACGATAACCGACATCTGGTGAACAAACAGTGAACATGTCACCTGAGATAGGCCAACTCATAACCAGACCTGATCAGATTACACTACTCATCATGCACTTACTAAAATAAGAAAATAGAAGTATTTCCCAGATGATAATGACTAGCTCTCGAGTTTGCGAAGGCAGATGAAAATGACTAACTTTCGAGTTTGCGGAGGCGAGGGGGCGGCTTGACTTCTGATCTCATTTGAGGGCTATCTACAAATACAGGAATATTCTACCCACTTTCCAATACTCGTCACTGTAGATTGACTCATTTGCACTTACACAGGAGATATTCCAATGAAACAATCCAATAAAACTCTTAATGAGGTTAATCTGTTTGTTTGAAAATGTTCCACACTTCTCATCCGTTTCCTCGATATAAATACAGGGTGTTCCTTAAACACATTCCAATATTTAAGGAGGTAATTCTTAGACCTATTTAAGGAAAAAAACTTCCTATGGACGTATGTCCTAAACGCTTCAACTTTTGGGATACAGGGTGCCAAAGTTTTCAAAAATAATCAGTTTTTCAATAATAACTGAGATAATTTTGTAGACATCTTTGGCATATTTGGTACATATGTTCCATGCCTCAAGGCGCATTTTCTGATGTACACAAATTTGTATTTTTTCAGCCAGTGGCGTAC
>NW_019292002.1:119527-149565 GCF_000500325.1 Leptinotarsa decemlineata
GATCCTTCTAGATCTACCTCCTCTCCCCATTTTTCTGAAGGAATCTCTCTCATTTATTTCTTTTTTCAGCGGCGATGGCGAGAGAAATTCTATAACGGAGATTGCGTTATGACTATTTATCTTTTGGAACGCTGGAATAGCAACACAGAATTGTCGTTGTTTGTGTTTGTATTTCTATTCGTATATGTTTCCTGTATGGAGGTGGATTTATACGATCTGATAGATAAGAGAGAAAATATGTGTCGAAAATATGAATGTTTAATACTCCAACTCCGTCACGTTTTTTGATTTATCATCACGGCATTTTACTTGGTGAGTATAAATGAAACTCAAGGGCTTTCATCGATTTTACAATGTAAACAACTACCCGTAAAAAATTTGACTTCAACCCTCCACTATTAGAATTCATGTAGGTCCCCGTGGAATTTTTCATGGCAAATTTTAGGTTAAATCAGTTCATAATTTTTTTTCTCTCAATGAGAATCCACACATCATCCTTTCAAATTTTTGTAATCCACCAACATCGATGATGTTGATTTAACTACCGAATACAAACGTATATTTAATTTTCATTTCATTTTTTTCACAACAATTCTCCATCTTCGCATTGTTCAATAACCTTTTTTGCATTCATTCTCTTGGTAAGTATCATTTCAGATATTTATCGAGATTCTTCTCATTTTCGTTGTTGCTATTTCTAGTATTATCATTTACCCAAAATCATTTTTAATTTTATATCGTTCTTTCAGACCAAGAGTTATGGTGTTGTAGATTCTTAGACAACTGAGACTATTACTTGATATTTTGTAAAATTCAATATTTTACCATGTCATCGTTTGATCTCTGCACCATCTCTGTGAATTGAGGTTGACTGTTTCAGCCACTTTGATGGGATAATTGTTTCTACTCTCAAGCTAACGTCGCCTGCTTCTATACGTCCAACACGTACTCCTCTGAATATAGAATGCCAAAAAATCTAAAACGATGCTAGTTGACTCCATCATTCATCATTATCGTCATTATCGGATTTTTCTCATTTCATCAGTGGTCCATAGTGGTCGTTTGGCAGCCAATTTGCTATAGTGGTTATCCTTTCTTTGTCTTTGCAGATTGAATTTTCTTATATTTCTGATACGTCTCGTCAGAAACCACAGAACCACAGCCGAAGACTTTACAGAAAACGGCCTAGGCGAATCTCAGTGGCTTACAGAGACAGGCTTGTCTGGCCATCAGTGGTGCTATCGGTACCATATCGTCAGCAGCCATGAAGATCCTTCTAGATTTATCTCCTCTCCGCATTTTTCTGGAGAGAGAGACTAGATGAACTGCATATAGACTTGTGCACACTGCCAATTTAACGCTGAGTGCAACAGAGTGTTGGTGGACACTTGAGAGCAGATAGTTGTTGGTTCACAGATGGATCAAAAACACCTTCCGGTTCTGGTGCAGGTGTTTTCAGTCGCAGACCCAGGACAGAGATATCAACCTGTCTAGGAACCTATGCGACTGCATTTCAAGCGGAAATTTATGCTATCGAATTGTATGCGGAGAGATTGGAAGAATCCAACCTCATACAGAAGTCAACGAAAATATTCTCGGATAGTCAAGCGGCGTTTGAAACTCTTGGCTCCTACCGAGCAACGTCTAAATTGGTAGCAAATTGACAAAAATCACTCTTCTCGATGGGAAGACTCAACAGATTGTCTCTGGTCTGGATTTCTGGCCATACAGACCTAAAAGGCAATGTCTCTGCTAACTCCTTTGCAAAGGAGGGTGCTGCAAGCAGCTTCATCGGACCAGAACTTATCATTGGCATCGCTTCAAGCTTTGCCTAACAAAAATTGAACCCATAGATGGCAAGAAGATTTATGGACGTTTTTGGCAGAATCTTCCAGGATTGGCTCACTCCAAGGCGTTTATTCACTCACGAAGCTTGATACCAAATAGTTGTTGGTAGATTAATTGATTGTCCATCTAACATCCATCAATCAGCACGTTCATGCTTCAAACATCGAGAAGTTAGTTGATGTACCTGATGAGAGTCTACAACGTATTCGAATAAAATTTTATTTTCAGTGAAAATCTCTCGATAAAGCGATACTTGGTTAGGAAGTTATTTGAAGAGAATACCTTTGACATATAGAGTATTTCAAGAAAAATCTCAAATTCAATTTCAGGATTTTAGATTGGAAGCTGTTGAGGAAAACTATATTTTTCAAAATGGGTAGCAAGTGCAATTATACACTTACCATATATTTGAAAAATCATGTAATCCTACAAACTCTTCCAAGATAACAGATATCCCCTGTTGAATGCTGTATTCTTTTTCCAAAAAAAGAAGAATCAGTAATTTTTTTAGTTCATCTACAGTAGGACTCATTCAAATACACCCTCATATAACATATATTTTTAAGCCGATCAGAACAAAGGTAGGTAGCTCACAAAATCACCGAGACTTCGTTTCCATGGTCAACTTCTGTTACTTTCAGTGTCAGTACATGAAATTATTTTCAATTATCTTTTGAATCTGACCAGAAAACTGGATTCACGTGATTTTGAAAACGGTTATGTCAAAATTACGTCAAATTGCGTTATAAATTAAAAAATTCTGACTACTACACTGCCTTCAGCAGATTTTGGTCTATCACTGTTTCATTAAAATCAGTAAATCACTGAAAAAGTAAACAAAGTTAAAAAAAACATTTCATTTGATGTCGTTCAAAACATCTTAACGTATACGTTTTTGAAAAATGAACAGGTTTCGATGAAATTCTAGATAGTAATAAACAAAAACCTCAAATTCAGTGAAATAGTCAGAATTCTGATGGAAGTTTCAGGAGTGAGAAAGGCTCTATTTGTTTTTCTACCCCTCCATCTGTATATGAAAATGTGGGAATCTTTGAAAAGAGTTTACTTCGAACCTGATTGCATTGTTTCTTCCATAGAAAGTTTTCCACATCTTTGTATGAATATGGAGAAGAAGAAAATCAGAACCATTTTATAAAATAACTCATCTCCTCTACTCAATAAGTCCTTTTCATTTTGAACAAGATTTCGTTGGCTGAGATCAAATCAAATGAATTTGTGAATATCTTTACGTATTGTCATCGTAATATGGCACAGAATCGTGATTATATGAAAGAAGTGAATACTTTGTTCTGTATTGTTGCGCAAAAACGCTCTGATGAGGAATCAAGACGGGTGTCTCATGTCAAAACTCCGAAGTTCACCATAGTGCAGCGTTCCTATTAATTGTATCTGTTTCAATACCATGACATATGTTTGGAATAGAAATTGAATGAGAAAAGACATTTTCATAGAATTCATAGGAAATGTAAGCTGTTTCGAAAGTATCTTTCATAAATAGAAGGTATTATCAATTTCCATAAAGTAACGGTCGGTGATTCATAATTTTTTGCTCCATTCAATTCAATCTCGATGAGGAAGGGATGGTAAGGCTTTTTATTCAAATTTCTTTGTATTTTTGAGTCATTATTTCCATACATTTTTGTATGAAGATGGATGAGTAGAAAGCCAAAAATCTGTTCTTCCGAAAACTAATCTCTAATAAATAAAATACTCCTTTCGAATTTCTCCAGAGTGGAATTTTGATGTAACAAAATACGCCATTTCAAAACTACGGAAACCAGTGTAATTTTTTCGATGGTCGACCTCGGAAAATAAGGAATTTAAAGAGTCTATTTTTCTTGCGAACTTTTCGAATGTCTACTCAACAACAAAATCATTCCAATCAGTTGAAAGATATACGTGTTTCAGGGGCACTTCCATTCCAAATAGGTCACACTAAAGGCAATTAAATCGTCTCAACAGCGATTTCTGTACAGATAACAATCAATTCGAATCAGCCGTTCCTGAACTCACTATCGAGGTTTCGTATTTTTCGTCAGAACACTACTTCGGATTTTATTGCTAGTGCTTGTGAGAGTGTCGTTTCAATCGCGTTTCTTCCTTTTGTATTTCCTGCACCACTCGTTTCTTCGACATCACGAGGATAATTCATTATTTCCAGACCACAGAGATTATTCGTAAATGTTCGCTGAACAGAGATGAACAGTTTTCGAAAAGATTCTTTTTATCGTCTTATATGTGGAGTGGTAGGGATTCTGCTATCACGATTGTCTTTCTTTGTGGTGAAAAGAGAATAATCTAAATGATATTTCGGAGATCACTTTATTCACGATCTGTGTTCGTTCCTTTGGAAGTCTCAGAGAATCATAGTTACCAAGGGTATCAAAGTTTTAGAGCCAAATCAAATTTCACAAAAGCGTTGTGGAAAATATTGATGTCATTTAAGAATATGATGAAGTTCATTTTATGTTTCAGTTGGACGTAGGTCCACCGAATTGAATCTTGATTGTTTGTCACTATTAAGACCAAAATTTTTCACAATAATGGATGTAAAGAAATGGTATTATTCTATGACATTCTTAGTTCTGGTATACCTAGATGATAGAATCAAATTCCCTTGTGAAACTTTGAATAACGACCAAGGAGTCATCGAGTTGAGATCATTTTACAGAAAACGAAAAACATTATTTGCAATGAAAACTGAACTCACGTATCTAGTTCTCGTTTTTCAAACATCCATCAGCGAATGTAGAGAGATCAACCGATGACTCGTATGGAAAGTACGTGGGCTATTCAAAGAATAAGGTGAATTTTCAAATTTTGCGGGCTACAATTGGCAATTTTTTCTACCTGTTTATATTGGTACACTCTTCTTGAACATATGCTCAGTATTTCAATTGTTCAGTATCAAATCAAATAAAATCAATTTTATTATTTTTTTAATGTATTCTCACGTTCTAGACCTTTAAGGGTAACAGGTAATTTATTAAAAATTTTCACTCCGATTCTACTTGGAGCTTTATATGTAACATTAACCTTAGACAGTGGCAGTCGCAGATCATTGTTACGACGGGTTGCATAAAAAAGAATGCTTATTTTTGAAAACGAATACACACATTTCAAATACATACAGACCCGTACAGGTAAGAATGTTGTGATTTTTGAAGAGATTTCGACATGAGTAGTCACTTTTGACACCAGCTATACATCTTATGAATTTTTTTTTGAGAAATATAAGCTTTCTGCGAGTGAGAAGAGTCTCCCCACAAACACGTTACATACCTGAGCCGGCCTTCCACTTGTGCATAATATAAATTTATCAGTTGCTGTAGAGTCAATACGTGTTTGAGATTTTTAAACATATAGTAGATCGATGAGAGCTTAGAGCACAAAAACTGACAGTGTTATTTCCAGTTCAAGCAGGAGTCAATGAAAATACCGAAAAATGTACAGTCTTCATAAACAGATAACTGGGTGTTATTCAGGAATATATCTAAATTTTCATCTTCCTTCTTTGTTGGGTGGAACAGTATAAAATTTGTTTTTCAGCGTTGAAATACAAACGAATTTCATTAAACCAAGCAACTAGTTGTTTCAAGGAAGATTCACAAGTTTCTTTCAAGGTATCGAGATGTTTGTGAGATATAAGTAAAGAGGTATCATCAGCATAAATTGTAAGTCCAACGTTTGGAAACGATTTCGTTATATTGTTGGTGAGAGGCATAAAATTTAGAAGTAATTTGCGTGTTCGGACGATTTTCTGCTATAGAGAAAATGGATCAAAGATTTTGCATGAACTTTTGTGTAAAAAATGGAACTGAGTGCTCAAAAAGGAGTATTCTATTGAAATTATGCACCACTTGCGGTGGAAAAACAATTCATGGCTTTTGCATCATGATAGTAGTGCGTCGGCTCACTCGTCATTGTTTGTTCGTGATATTTTGGAAAAAACAACATAGTAATCATCCTTCAGCCACCGTATTCACCAGATTCGCCCCGCTGTGACTTTCTCCTGTTTCCTAGATTGAAGAGAGTCATGAAAAGAAAGCGGCTTTTGACGATTGAGAAGATGAAAACCAAGTCTCTCAGAGAGCTCTAACGCACAGCAAGATGATCACTTGGTGATTGAAACACGTGTCGAGATGTTAAAAATAACAGTTCGATGTTGGGATTGAACTTCGGTAGTATTCAAATTAGTTATTATTGAGGGGAAGAATAATATCAGCTTCTGCGTGACTTGACTTGGAGAATTTTGAAAAATTGAAATTGAAAAAAATATTTTCGTGATTCTGAAGGCCGTTGATTTTTGTTATGTTTTCCAAAAGCTTTCATGAAAGAAATACCAAAAATCGACGGCCTTCAAACCTGAAAAATAGTGACACTGAAAATCTCGGCTGTGAAAGCCTTAACCAGAAAAAAAATACTTGTCAGATCTTGTCAGAATGAATCGTCAAAATTTCCTATACTGGAGTAATCAAATCCCAATATGGTACGTAAAATGCACACTCAATATGTCCAAGAACTGAATGTTCGGGCTGGAATTTTGGGTATTCACATTATGAAACTTTCTTTTCGGAAGCGAACCTAAGCGGTCAAAGATATTCCATTTGCTAAATAATCAAGATATACCAAGCATCAACAATGAGCTTTCAATGCGACATAAGGATGTTTTCCAACAAGATGGGGCTCCTCTGTAGTATCAGTACCCAGGTCGATGGTTTGTTTCTGCAGAATGGCCACACGCGTACCCCGATTTGACACTGTTGGATTTGTCACTTGAAGGGTGGTTGAAATTGAAAGTTTATTCGCATCCAAATATTGCAGGTAATTCACGGGAAAAAAAGACCTGATAAAAGTTTGATTCGGATATGAGAGGATGTCATTCGACTATTATCCTCATTCGAAATTTCTGACATGTGTATTTTTATGAGTAGGGGATGGCTGACGAAGAATTGATTTTCACGTAGAAATGCTTTTTTCTGAAAACTTAAGTTCACCTATCTCACAATTATTTTGGGGCATCAATATCAAATGGAATATTCAAGGTGGCTCCTATCAACTGAAATTTATCAGTTATGATAATTTCAATTGAATATGGATCACAGTTGACGTCATTCAGCAATTTTGGCACGGATTACTCTGCCACACGCTTAATGCCCGGAAGTTATGAAAAAAATTGAATGTAGCAATTTCTCTAATGAATATTCGACGATCGTCGTTATTTCCACCTTCTTGACCTTTTGTAAACATTTTTCTGACTTCGAGTATAATCACAGTATACCACTGTCATCATTTCAAGTGTTTTCGAGCACCTCGTTCCTTTTTTCACACAAAATACAAATTCTTCGATTGATTTTTTTCGATATCAGAAAATCTCCGAACACACAAAACACTTCTAATCTTTGTGTTTCTCTTCAACAAACTGAACATACTAAACAGCTGAAACTGTGATCGTATATTCGAAAGGAGTGTACCAACATAAATGAAAAAAATCGCTAATCGAATGTTCGAAGCCCGTGAAGATTGAAAATTCACCCATTACATGATGTCGACGACTCATGAACATCGTTACTAATGAAGATCGTTACAAATGAAGAATACCACAATTCTCTTTTGCAATAAACCTCTCGCAGCTTTAGCGGTCCCAGTGTATTTCCTTTTCACGAACTTACTTCCGAAATCCATATGGAATCTCTCTCATTTANTTTCAATGTTGCTATGAGAATTTTCGACCGAACCGGTTTGATATCCATTAGATAATTTCCTCATAGAGTTTTCACGTAATTTTTTTATTGGAGGATTTTAAGTATTATTCTTCTATGAACGAAATAATCAACTTCCTGAAAGTATAGTGGGAGCAAGAAAATTTTCATTGATATTCAAAAATTCACGTACAAACAAGGCAAAGTTATAATTTCAACTTTGCGAAACCCTTAGCTTCTTAGCTTGTGAAATAATACCTACAATGCGTATTTCGTCATTCCGTTAGCTAACTACCAAGAATAATTCAACTGGAATTTGAGTTTGAATGTCAATGAAAAATAAAATAAGGAATACAAATCCAATTTCATAAATTCATTGAAAAAACTTTTTTTTCCTTATTTTCAATAACATCTTTGTTTCGGATGCTGTCGTTTTTTTTTAAATTACGTGTGAACTGAAAATTATGATACTTCACAGAAAATGTAGCATATTTTTGAGAGATTTTGGAAATATGATCCACTTTCTGAGAGACAACGGGAGTTTTCCATAATCTGAACACCCTGTGAAAGAAAAATTATTTTTGTTTCAATAACTTGTCTGGTGATAGCTGTCGAAACTTCACGAAATTGAACAATTCAGGCACCTCTGGAAAAAATCAATAGATTCTGTTGGTCAAATTTTTAGTAGGTTATGTTTTCATTATGTTCAATCATGAAAAGCATTTTGTATCTTATTCATTCATATAAAGATCAATAAACAATGAAAATATTTTACAATCAAATAACTATCTTCAAATACATCTTCCTCCGTACTTTCAATTGCCGGTTTCAACGAATAATATTCAGTTAACGCTATTTTGATGTTATTAGGAATGTTCAGGGTTCCGCGAAGTTTTCAAAATTACCTACAAACTGAGGAAGATTTTTTAAGATTTTTATTTCAAAGTTTAAAATCCCACTCTGCCTCATTTGNAGAAAAAATCGCGAGTGAAGGTAAATGGAGAAACCTGAATCATTAATTGGCTGCTAACCACTGAACGTAGGCAAGAAATAAATTGACAGAAATTATAATAAATCAACTCAAACACGTTACTCACTCGATAAAGATTAAAGGTTTATAAATCACCAGGAAGATGCTACTATACCAGTACTAAGAAACTGAGCTTGTTAATCAACCGATCTGTAATTAGATTCTGAAGTCTGATGTGTACTTTTTTATAAAAAAGTAGACTTCCACAAGTCGAGCTGTAATGGTGCCTAGTTTTTCTGAATCGTCGATTTCATTTATATGCCTTGCCTCGCCACGGAGTGTCAGATAAGTAAAAGAAAGGTTGACTTGATATTTTGGTATTAAGATAAAGGAATGCACTTTGGAACAATTTTAATTTATCAGCTCTAATTAATATTTCAATTTTTATTTGTTTAGTTGTTGTTTGTATGTTATTTCTTTGTAATTTCAGTTTTTTGTTTGATAAAATTGTTATTTTTGGTTAATCTTTCTGATTTTTTTCAGGGTTATCAAATCAATTTATAATATATAAGACAATGGAAGTCCCAACTGATGAAATTACCGTAGATTGTTGAGGAGACTGATGAGATGACTGCTACCTAGGAACTTTCGAATTATTTTTCAGTTTTCAGTACATTATCTATATTTCATTATCTTTTTTTTTTCAATAAAACCATTCAACATAAAACTTTTTTTTACTCATTAACATTCTTCTCACTCTATTCAGTTCATTTAGTGCCTCAGTATTACAAGGTTCATTTCCCGACAATTTATGGCAATCTAACTCCTCAATACATTTTGTAGCTGCCGCCAACTTGAATATGCATGTTTTTTTACAGGTCAACCCCTCTTATTTGACAGCCATATTGAGGTAGTTGTGGATAAATATGTAATCCGTCATTTTGTTGGTGCAGCCATCTTGGATTTACAATGATACAGAATTCACTGAATTGTATTGTCATTGAAACTAAATGTGTATACCAAATATCAGATCAATCTGTCAATAAGAAGGAGGTCAAACTTGAATTATTAAACTTGATCCAAACACACAAGGCAAGCTAAATAAAACAATTAGATGAAAATGAATAGGGGGTTCTTCGAACAATAAATAACAGAGAACATTCAAGAGAAGACAAGTTGATATGGCTCTACGATAAGCTTACATGAAAAATTAATTATAGGGAATAGTCTGCGGATATCTATGTGTGTAACTTATATTGAATTGATTGAGTATCTCTTTATTTCCCCCTGTAGGTGAATTTCTCGGTCAATTTTTTGTGTGAGAGGTATGAATCAGATTCATATCAGAACTCTATAATTCAGTTTGAACATCACTAAAACTCCCTGGTTCTTTTCGGCAGGAAGCCCTACATGTTATCAGCTGATGAGATTTCTTAGCTTATATGTGCTCAATAGGAACTTTTTCACCAAGACAACAATGAAATATTTCGGTATATTTGATCTACTGAAAAGATTGTTTTCAATTTCAAAATTGAATTTAATCACTTCTGGAAATCACTGAATGAAAATTGTGGCACCGATTAGATAATAGATCGATTGCGTTTTGAGAGCTGTCTCGTAACAGATGAAAAATTCCGAAGAATACCAAAGAATTGATTTGTGAAAGAGAGAAAGAAAGAGGGAAATAGAAATAGAAATAAAAAAACAAAAGAAAGTAATAAAAAATTGATGACATTCAACCAATGCAAACTAAGAATATCGTTCTTTGATTTTTCACACTGATTCTGGTCGAAAAGCCAATTTTTTGTTAAACAGGCATATTATTGGTATTTCAAATTGTGGTTTCTGTTTCATTTTTTTATACCTCAGTTATTTTGCTGGATACTCCAAATAATTTCAATTCAAAACAGTCTAATATTGACGTTAACATATCTATACTTTTGACAGTTTTCATAGGTTTTAGCATTTCTTTATAATGTTCAAATGCCTCTTCCCCGTCCTTTAGAAGACAAAACTGAAGTAATTTCAATTTACGCTGAAGCTAGGCGTAATTACCATGAAGCAGAAATAATATTCAATGAGCGCTTCCCAATTGATCCAATATCTTATACATTCTTAAGGGAATTGGTTAGTAAATTTCAAAGGACTGGTTGCGTAACTACGGAAAAGAATCTGGAAGAAAATCTATTTCAGAAGAACAGCAAATCGACGTTCTGGCAGCTGTTGTTAATAATCCGCAACAAACAAGGATAACGGCAGCCACGTATTGTGGCGTATCTACGACCACAGTGAGAAAATATTTTAAAAAAACACAAATTTCACTCACTCATCCTTAAAGTATTTTTTTATGAAAAAGTAGATAGACAGAATGTGTATTATTGGTCAGACGTAAATCCGCACGTTTTTCGAGAGGGTGTTACTCAAACTCCAGAGAAGATTAACGTGTAGGCATATCTTTTGGATGACCATATAATAGGTCCAATATTTTTGGCAGTGAATGGAATTGGCTATTTGTTTAAAAAAATCTGTTTGAAATCTGTTTTTCCGTTAACCAGCTGTTGTACCCCTACGAACGACAAGCCTCAAAACTCGAAACTTGTATTTGAATATGCTTCAAAATTAGATCCATCACAGTATTCAAGAAGTAAGTTGGGGCAAACCCAAATGAATTTTTCTTTCAACAAGATGGTGCACCCTCACTACTACATACCCTGTCCGAGAATGGACTAACGAAACTTTTCCGGGACGGTGGATAGGCCGACGTGGCTACATTGAATGGCCAGCTAGGTCACTTGTTATAACACCTATGGACTTTTTCCGTCGGGGTACATAAAATCTAAGGGGTATGTCACGCAGTCACAGTCATTCCAGGAACTTATGAACCGACTAACATATTGTGTTTACAGTATCACCCCGGAAACATTTGATAACGTATGGAATGAATTCCAAAACCGGCTTTTTTTCTATCAAGAAGTGAACGGTGAGGAGTGAAAGTTGGTCTTGATAAAACAATGATGTTGCATTTTGGATCGCAGAAGGATCGTGAATTTTCAGAACAATTTCCATTCAGAACTAGGTCATAGTATCTTGACTCCCGTCAATACAGCTAAAAGCTTAGGGGTGATGCTTGACACTGATCTTTGATTCACTAGTCATGTTAAAAATTCAATAAAAAAACTCATATATCATCAAAAGTGTTATAGTGTAATCGTTTTATTTTGAGCCAACCTCTAAAAAGAATGTTCTGTGATAGTTTGGTGCTGAGCCATTTCAACTGCTGTGACTCCGTATATAGGCCAAACTTATATGATTCAGATAAAAAATGAATACAAAAAGTTTGAAATTCTTGTTGTCGCCTAATTTAGGGACTTCCTGAGTATGATTCAAAATCTGAAACCTTTAAAACGTGAATATATTCACTCAAGAAACATTAGACATGAAAACAAATTGACTATGGCACAACATCGCACTGCACAGTTTCAGAGATCATTTCTTTTTGGTGCTGTAAAACTCTATAATTTATTGCCCGAGCAATTGAAGAGATTCAATATCAAGAAATTCAAATACAAATATAAAAATTAAATCTATGATAGTCAGTAATGTCAACTTTTGCTCATTGGACAAATTAATAAACAATAGGTCAATTAAATTCAATTATTCATCAACTCCCTTCAGAGGGTAATCACAAATTATTATTTTTATTTATATTTCGTGGTACCATCACTGTTAATTGTCTCTTCATTTCTGTATGTTCGCGTGCTTTGAGCTAGACTTCGCCAATGAGTACCAGAATCTACAGTAACTTATTTTCATTTTCAAATATATCTTTGTATTGTTTTTTTTATTATCAATAAAGCCGATATTATTATTATCATTATCATTTCGAACACTTGTTGAAATAGTCGAAATTGTTACTCAAAATGTGGTTGCAATTATAACTTATTTGTAACATATTTGAAGTTAACCTCAAACGCTTGTCAGTTTGAAACAGCTTTGCCGATTTTCACAAACACAACGGTGTTGGATAGAGACTCGGCCTTCGAAACTAGAAGCCACGTGTCCCCCCTTTGCATTTAAAAAAAAGTTGATAGTGCCCTCTTAACATGTAGCCATGTCACCACAATCATTTTTATGCCAAAACTAGTTTGGTACCATTTTACCTGAATTTTATCCGACTTCGATAGCTCGTTCTGTTCAAAGTTAAGGGGGGAACGACTTTTTACGTCCTCACTGTATATAGGTGGAAAATTGGCTGACTGGAAAGGGACCTTTGTCACTGTTTGAAGTTCTAATACTCATTGGACTGACCAGACAAAAAACACCTCTTTTTCTTTATCATTTCATTTGGTACGGAGGTGAAATATCTTGGCATTGTCCTCGATAAAAGACTCTCCTGGAACGCTCACTTGGAAAAAGTTTTACACAAAGCCAGACTCTATGGACATGTCGAAGGATTTGTGGTAAAACTTGGGGTTTACGTCCCAAACAAATTCATTGGATTCATGTGATGATTGTCAGACCAATGATCACGTATGGTGCAATTGCTTGGTGGCCGAAGGCTTTACAGAAAACGGCCCAAGCGAATCTCTCTGGCTTACAGAGACAGGCTTGTCTGGTTATCAGTGGTGCCATCAGTACCACACCGTCAGCAGCCATGGAGGTCCTTCTAGATCTACCTCCTCTCCCCATTTTTCTGAAAAGAGAGGCTAGATGGACTGCATACAGACTTGTGCACATTGCCAATTGCACAAATCAATTCAATGCAGAGTGCAACAGACTGTTGGTTGACATTGGAAGTCACAGCATTCTGGAAATGACCTCTGACTTTATGGCTCCAACTGTCAACTACGAACTGCCTTATAAAGTATTATTTCTGAGTAAAGAGGACCGGTTCCTGCGGGAGAAGGAAATATTGAGAGCAGATAGCTGTTGGATCAGATGTATGAATTGTGTGCGGAGGGATTGGATAAATCCAACCTCACTCACAAGTCGATACGAATATTCTCGGACAGTCAAGCGGTGTTGGAAGCTCTTGGCTTCAACCGAGCAACGTCTAAATTGGTAGCAAACTGACATAAAAGACTCTCCCCGATAGGAAGACTAAACAAATTGTCTCTGGTCTGGATTCCTGGCCATACTGGCCTGGAAGGCAATGAAGCTGCTGACTCTCTTGTAAAGGAGGCTGCTGCAAGCAGCTTCATTGGACCAGAACCTGTCATTGGCATCGCTTTGGGCTTTGCCAAGCAAACACTCAACATCTGGATGGCAGAATCCTCCAGGATTGGCTCACTCCAAGGCGTTTATTCACCCTTGATTCCAAACAGTTTTTGGACTATAGTAGGGATGAACTACGATGTCTGGCAGGCCTTCTTACTGGTCACTGTCATTTGAATCATCACATGCAAAGACTTGGACTGTCGGAAGACAGTGTGTGTCGCCTATGTCTGAAAAATGATGAAACTGCACAGCATATACTTTGTGCCCTCCCCACTGGGGACCGAATCAGGTTCTTTGAGTTCGGCACATCCGTACTCTCACTATCTGACCTGAAAGACCACTCACCATACAAACTAATCGGCTTCGTTAAGAAGCTGGGTTTATTTGGCCGAGTGCGAATAGGTCTGAGCCACAATAAACCCTTGTGGGTTGCGGTGGAGGGTCGAATAGACCCACTCACTTCAGACCTACCTACCTGTTCCTTTAGTTTTATTTAGGATAGAATTTAGAAATATAAGTCAAGAATATTATAACAGTCCATTCGACAACTTTTAAAATGTCCTTTTTACTTAGAAACCCTGTATTATTGAAAATCAATCAAGATAGGTAATATGCGATTAGTAATTCAATAATATCAGCTAGATATGGTATTGATTGATATAACAAAACTTATCAGTTGTTGTTGACAATAACTTATCTTCATATCAACTAGGGCATTGAAAATAGTATTTTTGTTGAATAAATGAATTGGTTCGTTGATTGAATGAACTCTAATCAAACCTCGCAGCATCTTTCAACATCTATTGAAGTGTATTTCAACGTACTGTTTAATAGTATCAGTCACCTTATACCTTTTATAAATGTTTTCACTTATTCGTTTTAGAGATACAATCTGTCTTGAATATGAAATCAGTCGAATCTTTAAGGCGGATAGAATATTACTAAAATATATTTTGGAACACCGTCCTAGTAAAGTTTTGAAATATTTCATGAAACTTTCCAGACTCGCAGTTTTTCCAACTGAAATGATGGTTATCTACAGTTTGAAGTTATAAATTGAAAAGTTCGAGGATGATATATAAGACGATTCCATTTTGATCAATACAACTTATGCATGTGGAGATAAAATTAGATTACTGGAGAAATCTCATGTTACTGAAAGCATATTTTTTCGAATTATATTGGAATTGTTCCGAGAGCCACATTCACAAGGATTAATTTTCAAGCTATGGAGTAAACATTGTGAAATTTCATTTCAAAAATCTTCGGCTATACATTGAACGGGCATAAAGAGTGTAAACTTTCATGGATCGTAGATAACTTGTCAAAACTGTTTTCCGATTTTCTTGGACATGCTCTGTAGGTTATTCCGATTGACCTTTCATCTACAGCTGCGGTATACATTATCAAAGATGATGAGACAAGGGAAGAAGTCATCTAGCTGTTAATATAGCACAAACTACATAATTGGAGGTTTTACCTTCCAGTTTTTTCCATCGATCGTGTGCGAGACCTCATTCCTATTGGTCACGTTAATTGACTTGACTCATTTACAGGTCATTGCAGATAGCTAAACCTAATTTATGTTAACTTTCTCTCCCTTCTGGCTGGAACTATATTTGTGTTTCTGAATTCCTGTCGCCTTCGCATAGTAGCTCCATCCATACGTCTCTTCAAAAGCAATGACATGGTTGCTGAGTGCCTACGGTTGATTTGTCTGTATGCCCCAGTCTGTATGTCTGTTGTGTTAAGAGAGCTGAATACTCAATCTTCTTCTTGTGATTTCAACATAGACCGATCAGCAGCTACAAGAAATCCGGTGAAACCCCAATGTAGATAAATGCTCTCTGGGGTCCATAGCTAATCTTAGATTCTCTCTGATGGTTTTGGATGGCTTGAATATCGATTTCACACTGTGTTCTTCCAGAATTCTCTCAATTCGGTCCGTTACAATTTTAGCACAGCCAGATAGGTCCATCTACGGGCTCATTTGGAGTTGATTTATCGTTCTTTTACTTGGGTGGTATTGCTTGTTCAATTACCCATTCCTTTCAGATATTTCTCAAAATAATCAGGTTCATAAAGTGACCAGTTCCATTAGGTGCTCTTTTTTAATAATTCATATAGAGGTTGCATCACGTCTAATGAATTCGGAATGAATTTACAATAAAAATTAACCATTCCCAAAAAATATTTCAACTCTGTGACATTTTTTGGAATGTTTGCCTTTTTAATGGCCTGTGTCATTTCTTTAGAAGTTCTGAATCCGTAATGTACCTGAGACACTTGACCCTGTCCTGAGAAAAAGAACATTTTTTTTCCTTACCTTCAAACCACATTCATGGATTCTAGATAGAACTTCTTCCAAATTTGTTAAAAGTTCTCTGTCGTTTCTGCCTGTAATTAGAATATCATCCATACAGCATACCACACCCGACGTGTTGACGAAAATTTGCTCGATGATTTGTTGAAATATACTGGGCGCGCTTGTTATTCCGTACGGTAAACGCGTATACGAGAACAAACCTTTGTGTGTGGAAATGGTGACAAACTTTCTAGATTCTTCTGTTAACAGAACCTGCTGGTATGTCTCAGATAGGTCTATTTTAGAAAATTTTTCGCCTCCATGTAACTCCGAAAAAAGATATTCTATCCTCGGAATGAGGTATTGATGGATAGTTGTGCATTTAGTGTAATTTTGAATTTTAGTACAGGAACGACAGACGTCTCCCATTCGGAGAATTCAACGGGCTCTAAGACTTTATTTTTTACTAATCTATCAATTTCATCTTTCATTTCTGGTTTCATGGCAAACGAAACGGGCCTTGCTTTATAAAATTTCGCTATTGCTTCGTCTATTAACCTTAATTGAATTTTATGTTTGTTATATGTCTCCTGACGACCATCAAAAACCTCTTTATGGCGTTCAATCAAATCAGACAAGTTTCTTACCTCAGATACAGAATCTTTACCGAGATTATCCAACATCTGGGTATAGTACATTCTATTGACATCATCTACAATTTTCTTGAAGCCTAAGTTCAACTCATGTAATTCATTTCTGCCAATTAAAGGCGGACCCCCATTTTTTATTTCATGAATTTTTAAATTATATTGGTTTTGCTCATACGAAACATTCAATTGCAAGTAACCTACTGATTCAAATGAAACACCTATGTAGTCTCGTAAAGCTAGATGATTTTGTATAGAGTTTTATAAAAGAAATGTTTTTAATGAAGTTCTTCTAATATTGCCTTATGAGCAAAACCAGAACAAGCGTCAAAACTGATAGAAACCTTTTCAACTATCAACTGTACATAGAATGGTTCAATATTACCTTTTTCATCCAAGGATATACTACTTAAGTTGTAGATTCGCTGCTTTTATGACCTTTCCTCACACAAACACTACACTTCACTTTTTGAACTGCATTTTCCCCAATAGTCGATGAGCCTGATGATTCACCCCGACTGGCTGAATTATCATGTCGTTGTTTATGTCGGAAATAATTTCCGGGTTCAGACTTGATTTCTACTGTAGAAATTGTTCTCGCAGAATACCATTGAACCGCTCTCTCCTCAGCTAAGGCGATCTACAACATTCTTTCCAAAGCAGAATTTGAGTTAGTGGGGTCTTCTGTGAAGTATCTGTCGCGAATTTGTTTTTCTCGTAATGTAATGGTGAGTTTGAAACTCGCTGCCAAAGCTTTTACCCTTGCCGACCATTCTGAAACTGTTTCGTTCTCCATTTTTCTTGCAGTAACAAATTTTAATCTTTCAGAAAATATTGACTTCACTGGTGCGAAGAAACAAGACAAATTTTTTTCTGATCCTTAATAAGTCTTGGTGTCCGATAAATCCGGTGTACATAAATTTCGCAGTAGTTTCCTCGCTTAGTGAACATAAAAGAATTGTTCTCTTTTTATTTTCATCGTCAATTGAATTCGCGATAAAGAATTGTTTTGAACGCTCACTTAAAACTGTGAAGTTGGACATTTTCTAATTGAATTTATCAATGTTGTATAGCGAATTTTGGTCAGACATTTTACTTTTTTGACTTCGGTTTCTGTAATCCTCGTCGCCAATTGTTGTGTTTTAGGTTATAATCGAACAAGAACTTAATGCTGATCGTTTATTACTGACTGGCAATATATTCGGTCTGAAATACATTCGGGCCCGAGATTTTTTTTTTACCTGACGGTGTTTAGGAGCGTACTCTATGGATTTCCCTTATATACTACATAAAAAATAGTTGGAGGCCGTCGATTTTTTTAATTTCTTCCTGACATTTAGCTGGCGCCAGTGGCTAGCTTCTTCAGAGGTTTATACATCCTGGATCAATATCTCCGATTACTGGATATTAAGGCTGCGAAAAGCGTAATTATGTTGACTCATGTAGTTTAGTATGCTAATACCTGTACCTGGATATGGTACAGGTATTAGCACAGTAAAGTTTATTGTTTTCTCTTGAAATTATCCTTGTGTTTGTGGATCTAGATTGCCTCCTGTACTCCGGGTGCATTAAGATCTAGGAGGTCTTAAGAGGCGAAGACTGAATTCTATTTGAGCTCCTGATGAACAAAATGGATGCAGAAATGATTCTACAAGTCCATATTCTACCATGTATTAAACAAACACCTCATGGTGTCGAATTGTCCAGAGAAACTTGGGCACGTCTAGATTCACTTCGCACAAACCATATCAAATATGCGATCGTGGTGTTGCAAGTCAAATGGTTCAACATGCAGAGGAATGGTGTCAATTCAGGGCTCTTGGAGGCAAACACGAATATTTTATGCTTTTCATCATTATGTATGAGCTGCTGAAATATAAGAGATTTGAAGTAAGACCAGGAGACATATCTACTAGTGAATTTTGACTTGGTCTTTTTTAAAAGATTGTTCTGGTTAACAATGTACAGCTCTACAGCTTTTGGTGGAGCATTCCCGGTAGACATAACTGCGGTTGTTTGCTATCCTCGTATTTACAGTAGAACAATGACACTGCAATGAACAGACTGTTGAGTCCTCTGGTGACAACTTCCTATTCAAGAGAGTTGAAGCACGTACTATAGAAATAGCGGTCGTGAAACCGTATTGTTTGCTGCCTTACGTTGATAATGCGTTCGTGGTATGTCAACATAATGAAGAGTAACTGAACAAATTCTTGCCATATATATTTACTCTCCCATCCCAAACATCCAATTCAGAGTAGAAGAGGTAACTCAAGAAACAATCGCTGAGTGTATTCCTTATCAACGAAGAGGAATATTTCGAAAGTGGTGTTTGTGCTGCTGGTATATTGAATTATGTGATAAAATTGATGATAACTTATTTACATATTGAAGTTGAGTTCTCTGCCAAAATTGATTTTTTACTTGCTACCTGCTTCATTATCAACTGCAGGTACCATATTATCACATGTTACACTGATGATAGGTTATCAGAATTAACGGTATTCAAAAATGTAGGTTGATACACTCAAGTTTGCGTTTACCCATAGATTCGTGCGACACCATAGTAGTGTCATTTTGTGTTCTCCTCCCTGATATTGCTATTCATGAGTATGATATATATTGCTATGCGTATTAGCAGAACAACTTCCTTCCTTCCTTCCTTCCTGAACCTATCTGTCAGAACCATTAAAATCTGTATCAACTAATCTGTAATTCGAATCAGCACTCAGCACAACGAGATAATTTTTCAATTATGTTGATATTGTACCTTGACTTTCTATTGAATTTAGATTTGTCATCCAGCAACTACATGCTCAGATCAAGTCAAATATGTTTCAGATTCTCTGGATACATCTCTATGAATTACATGAATAGTATCGATAATATATACAATTTTTTATGTGATTAGTGAAATATTGTTGAAAATAAATTTGTTTGAGACAGTTAATTCATTAATTTGTCACAATATAATTTTATATTATTCAGAAGAAAACACAGTAAAAACTTGACGTTTTCTGAGCTAACAACTGCTTAAGAAAATGTTCATTCTTGCAATGTCAATCTTCTCATAATTTATTACATCCGTAGATCTCCATCCATTAACAACCTTTGGAAAAATTATGGTTCACCAAAATAACCTTATTCATGTGTTCGAAAACGATCATGTTGGCAACCGACAATGTGGTAACAGCCTAAAATATGTGGATGCACGCAATGGCATTTCTGGCTGTAATGATTTCAGTTTCAGATAATGTTTCTCAACACGATACGGTTTGGCATCCATTCGAAATTATTGATGACACAAATATTCAAAATACCCTTCAAACTCGCCCCGGTTCACCAACCGGAGCCATCTGTTTCAAGTAAAATGATGGCTTGTTAGAATGCTTCCTTCCTGAATTTGCAATCGACAAAATGGAAAGCGTTCATTTTGTCAAGATGAAAAATCACTTTTACGATGCGAAACAAGTCAGCGCACCAGCTGGTGCTCATACATTTTTCCGCATTTCTTACTATCAATCAAATATAAGGTTGTGAAAGTAGTTGGTTTGAAGAGAAATGAATTTACATTGCAGTTTTATTCCCGATAAAGACAAGCGCAAGAGATTGAAAAAATAATAAGAATGATGATAAGAATAAAGCATTATGATAACCAAATCGGTAAATCGACTTATAAAATGAAAGAAAAATGGTGTGCCATCAGTGATATTACGGGAGAATGAGAAAAAAAAACATGTGGGAATATCACTTAGTCCTGATAAAATCAATGATTATTATTATTAGATCGCAAAAAATCTTAGTGAGAATATAGTGGTACCTTACGATCCCTTGAAAAATCTTGAAGATGTCAGAATTGAGGATAACCTAACATTGTACGATACAAGTATTAGTGAATTACTAGAAATTTTGAGGAATATGAAAAATAAAAATGCAACTGGATATGATAAAATCTCCATAAAAATTATTCAAAATCTTCCAATTGAGGCACTGCAAACATTGGTATCTCTAATCAACACCTCTTTCCACAATGAAATTTTTTCTGATTTTCTGAAAATATCCGTTGTCCTTCCATTATATAAAGGTGGAAATTCAGATGATCCCGCGAATCTTCGAAAAACAATCAAGGAGTGGTGTGATGCTAATTTGCTATCCTTCAATATCACTAAAACAAACATTTTATCATTTAGATGTGCCCTTGATGACCTGTCATTCGGTGATAACTTAGTGATCAGGAACGAGACTCAATCTAAATTTCTAGGTAATCACATCGACAACAAGCTCAAATTTATTGGGCATATTGAACAACTTAAAAGTAAAATTTGTTCTGTATGTTATGCAGTGAGAGTAACTTCAATAAATTTGGAAATCAAAACTGCCAGAACGGTGTGTTACTATTATCTATTGCTCAACAGTAACAAACATTTATCAAGCAATTTCTGTGTTACTTCAAGTTGGCTTCTTCTCCAGTCTGTATCTGAAAGTAATTCAAATGCAAAACCTTTATATCTTCAAGAATTCATTCATTACTTCATTCCTCCCTTTGGAAATTTTCCACACTTTTTTGGGTTGCAGATGGAGAGATAGAAAGGTAACAACTTCCTTCTTCAAAAAATTATCCATCCTAAAGTATGACTTTTTTAGTTCTTGAAGTTATTACTTGATGATAACTGATACTTTCCTAAAAGACTTCACGTAGCGATCACAAGGAAGGGGTTTTTCCTTCTTGTTAAAAGATTGTTCACGTTCTACCTATTCCCAAAAAGGGCAAGAGAAATCTTCCAAATAACTATAGACCAATCGTTTTGCTTGCAGTCATATCAGAAATCATGGAAAAAGCCGTAAACCAAAATATCCTTGAATATTTGGAAGGATATAACATCTTGAGAGATCGTCAATACGGCTTTCGGCTTTCGGAAACAGAGATCAACAGGCGAACTTCTATCGTATGTCACCCATATTTGGAATAACGCAATCGAAAATCATGTAGGGTCAAGAGCTGTTGCGCTTGATATTTCTAAGGCCTTTGCCCGTATGTGGCATGAGGGTTTGCTGGCCAGACTTCGATGCTATGGCATGTCGGATCATTTTTGTGTATGGCTTTCCAGTTTCCTGAAAGAACATCCCCTGCAAGTGGCTGTCTATGGATATCACCCGACTACTTTTACCATCGACGCTGGTGTTCCCCAGGGATCCATATTGTCTCGAACTCTCTTTTCATTGTATGTAAACGACTTATTGGAAAAAAAGAAGAGAATCCAATATATTGCTGTGCTGACGACAGCACGCTTGTCTCGTCATTCCATTTAGATTCCAGAACATCGGCTGTGGATGTACATCTTCACCGACAACAGGAGGTTGCATATTTTGATGAGGATCTAAAAGTTATTTCGAATTGGGGTGAAAGAAAATGTCTTCGAACCAGAGATATTTTTTGCTTTGATAAGTTTTTTAGGAGTTGAAATGGACACCAATATGTCGCTGGAATTGCAAAGGCTGCTCCTCGAAACCTTGGAACACTGTTCCGAACCAGAAAACTGTACACACCTCAGCAATTTTTGATGCTTTATAAAACTCAGATCAGACCTTCTTCTGAGTATTTTTCTCATGTATGGAGCTCCGCACCTGAACATGCTCTGAAGCTGCTGGATTCCATCCAGAAAAAAAGATATCTGCCTGATTGGAGTCGCGAACATCACTTGCAACCTTGGCAGTCTGAACCATCGAAGATAGGTTGGGGATTTGCCACTCTTCTCTTCTATAGATACTTTCACAGAAAGTGTTCAAGTGACTTGGCACATTTGATTTCACCAAGAGCGGTACATATCATTAATTCGCGAAGGATCGTGGCTGCTCATCTTTTTAAGGTTCAACTCAATACACCTCGAATTTCACTGTTCAAAATCTCTTTCATTTGGAAAACTGCGTTTGTGTGAAATAAATTTCCGGAGAACTTTTTTCCAAATCCAGCGATTCGAATCTAATTTGAATCGCTAGTTTCGCACAGGCACCGCTCTTAGAGTTCTCCAAGGCTATTTCTGTAGTGCTTGTGTTTCCTGCTTCAGAAAGCAAACTACTTTTTCCATTCATAATTCCGAAGCATTTTGGTCTCACATCTGAAATATGTCGAGTGTTTTTCCAAACAATTACTAGTAAGTTTCATGAGAAAGTTTCACCATCATTCTCATCTCTAGTTCATCAACTCAATTTGAAGTGCCTACTTGATATAAAGTATACATGCACTGATGTGAAGGATTAAGAGAATTTCTTGAGTGCGAGAAATTCAAAATTAACTACAGAAACTGAGTTGCTTGGTTAAATAAATATTTGTTCAATAATAAAGCTGTGCTGTGGTTTACAATTCTGAATAAATTATTTCCCGCATATTTGACATGACTTGAATGTTGGGATCTCAACGCGAGATAATAAATAATTGCATTAAAGCCAATGACCTCGTAGTCGACGCCTCTAAACCACAAAAAATAAAATAAAAAAAATAAAAAATAAGTGAATTCAAATGAGTTGAAATTCATTGTGATATTTCACATAAACAGCTCACAAAGTCGCAATACTTTTTAAGGTTTGATACACTGTTCAAGTAAGAATCTAACAATGCTGTGTTTTCAAACATTATGAATACTCTGATTCTATTTTTGATCAAAACTTAAAACACTATCAATGATAATAATATAATTTCCATAATAAATTTCAATAATAGTGCGTGTCGCTACACGATAAATGTATTATNCTGATGGAGCCACCGTGTAGCGAAACGCATTTTGAATAAAATTCATTGTGAAAATTCTATGGCATTTATCATTAACAGTATAATGTATAGTTCCTAATGGATTACTACCGATCATCAATATATCAATTGGCCTTCACCAAATTATTGATATATACAATTATATCCATTGTACTAGATGGAAAATCAATGAAAATCATTTCTGACTTGTTTTCCAAAAGCATCAAGAAATAGAAGGAGACATGTGTTCTCCATCGAAAGCAAACAAAGACCCCTAAGATTGAATAGGATCTTCCATTAGGCGCTTGCTATCTTTGTATTCAAATATAACGAAGCATGTGTGAGATATCATCATTCAAAAGACCTGTTATTGACATTATGTGTGGAACATATCATCGTTTAAATATCCACCACGGCTTTCCTGGGTGGACTGCATCAGAATTGTCCAATTTTCCATGACTCTGGCGCATTCATCAGTCTAAATTTGACCTTAGCAATGGTTATGATGACTCTGAGGACCACTGTGGTTTGCGGCTCATTCGCATATACCTGCGACTTGTGAAAACACCACAACAAAAAGTCTAACGGAGTCAAATCGCACAATCTTGGTGGCCAGTTCACATCACCTTCACGTGAGATGACCATGCCCTCAAGATCTTTCATACAGGATACCCAATGTAGCATGACCTGTGTGGCGCTGTCCTGTTGAAACCACATGTCCAGATCATGCAATTCAGGCCAGAAGGTTCTGGTAATCATTGACCTAAAGTGCTCGCCGTTGTCGGTGATGGCCTGACCAACGTCGCTCTCAAAGAAATATGAACCTATGACGCCACCAGCCCATAATCTACACCCAACATTTTGGAATGTATTGGACGCTCTTGGATCTCACGTAGATTGGTGTCGTCCCAAATTCGACAATATTGTTTGTTCACGTACCCATTCATCCAGAAATGGACCTCACCGCTGGAGATGCTTTTTCGATGAAAATTAGGGTCAGTTACCAACTACTGAAGAGCCTATTCAGCCAACACACGTCGTTGTCTATAGTCGTTCACCTTCAGTTCCCAGGTCAGTTGATATTTTATGGGTGCAGGACCAAGTCACGATGCAAAATTCTCCAAATTTTGGCTGATTTCATATGAGCGACGCGAAATAGACTGCCTCTGATTCTCCTGCACACTCTCACAGATATCTGCGTTTTTTTCAACAGATCTCGCGTTCCATCGATGTACAGGTGTTGGTCTATCATTTACTGAAACAGTAGACTTGAATTTATCCAGCACATTGCGAATAGTCTTTTCAGCAGGACGATTTTAGCGATTGGAAACGATTATTCAAAATTGGCATGAGCCAAGAAATTTAATGAGTTAAATTTCCTCAGTTATAGATTCTCGTCGTGTATCCATAGCAAAAATAATCGAATATTCAACGTATATTAGATGATCGATGGGTTATGTGGTTAAGGAGTAGGAGAGTATGTCCATCTATACCAGCTATTCCACAGGCCGATCACAGAGAATCAGACTGGATGATTACTCATGGTCATCCCTGAAAGAAACAATCTCAGGTGTACCGCAGGAAAGTATTTCAGGTCCCTTAATGTTTTCAATGTTTATTTTTGATTACCCCACTTTTTCATCACATTGTCAAGTACATCTATACGCAGGTGATAAACAGTTATAATGGTCTTCTCATTTTACCGATAGAGAAAGTTGCGTGGCCAATATAAACACAGATTTGCACAAAATATATCTATACTCGGAGAATCATGGACTGAAAATCAATCCAAAAAAAACTTTGGCCTTATGCATAGGGTCTCAAAGACAAATGGTAGAAATTTAGTGTAACTTCAGGGTCACTCTCGATAACGAAAACATTGACTGGGTAGACAGTGCTAAAAATCTTGGCGTAACCATAAATAGCTTTCCATGAACATGTGACAAACATTTTCAAAGTATCATTCTTCAAACTCAAATCGCTATATAAATTCAAGTATCAGTTATCAGAAGAAATAGTATATTCTTTGGGAAGGGTGGAAGATAGCCCTTGGCTAACCCTTCTCCTTTTATATATAAATGTATTTTTCATGCATAATAAACGATATTATTATTATTATCTGGAACAAGCACCAAAACTGCAACAGTCTTCTCAATGCGCGTTTAGCCAACTAAATTTGCGTCATTAGGAGATGAAGTTGACTGGCTACTGAAGACATGAAGTAGACTATAGTCTACTTTAACTCCCGAAAAAGTCAATTTGCCTGGTGAGACGCGCGTCGAGAAGAGTGTTGCAGGTTTGGCGTTCAGAAAAACCACTCGATTTAGATTTATTCTCCATAGGATTCACTTTCACTTCCGAATAGAGTCCAGCTCAAAGGAATTAGCATGGATCGGAATTAGCATGGAACGAGGATATGGCAAACCTGTTGGCTCTCTATGGCAAATATGTTCATTTACAAGTTTAAAATGGAAGCAAAAGGGGAATTTTATTATTTCACAGACTTGGGTCTCATACGTGGATTTACCATTACTCATTCATAATCACTTTCAAGTCACTTACGGTGTTATTCTCAAAAAGAAGATAGTTGAAGACATTGTTAGTCATCAATTTTTCAACAAGATGAGGGGAGAAGTCTATGGTTTTTCATATGAACATATAATATGCAATAGGTGACTTTTGCATGCTACGGAAAGTCTAAAAATCGAATAATATTGAATATAATATATGACCAATGGCAAAGGTCCCATTGTCAATAGCTCTTCCTTCATTTTATAACGAAATGATTACGAGAAATATCCAGGCAACTATGAGCTATCATAGCAAGTTGTCATTATCAAAACAATCAAGAATGAAATACAATTACAAACTAGAAGCTGAAAATTCATTCATAGAATTGCCTAAATTCAGTTCTGATTCAACTAGTAGACAATAACGACTGTAATACTTAGCGAAAGCTATGTATGGTAATATATACTTTATCAGCCTTGAAATAGTGAATTTTGTCAATTTAGCGAAATAGGTTTTCTGGTGACCTCCTCGCAAGTGGGCGACTGTTACAAAGAACGGTTTGAGAAACGAAGGAACAAGGAATCCGTGATTTTTTCCTGGCTTTTTGAAAGACAGAGAAGACAGTGAAGGTTTGAGTCTTGCGAGAGCCACGACGGGGGTCGAACACGAGAGCCCGTGAAGAAGAGTTCTGGGGTGTCATCCCTCAGCCTTCGAGGCTGAGGATAGTGGCCTGAATAGGAAAGTTCTTTTGTTTCTAAGCGCGGGGTGGGATATTTAAGTAAAATCACTATCGAAATTGTAAGCCGGTATTGGGTACAGGAAAGTAGAAAATAAAAGTATTAGTTTTGAAGACACACCGGGTCAACGAAATCTATGGTTGACCATGAACTACCAAAGAAGCGTTATGTAAGTGTTCTTTCATATACTTACCAGTTGATATTGAGAAAGAGAGAGTGAGAGAGTTCACATATTATTTTGTCCGAGTTTACTTCCTATTTGCGAAAAAGTTGTATATTTTTGTATTCCTAGTGTAGGTTGTTTAGCTGGAGTTCAGATTACAATTAAAAAAAAAACAAATTTAAAATTATACACCACTCTCTCTGAAGGAAAAGTAAAACTGAAAGTATTTTATACTGGTTGGTGCGTTTTTAGTTGTTTAAGAGGTTAAATTAATAGTGAATAGCACAGTTAAATTTGCGGCATTTTCTTTGTTCTATTTTCTTTCATTTTATAGACCAATACATATTCACCAATACATATAACGGATGATTTTTTAGGAGGTATAGGATTTGATTTTCATAACAAAACAAAAATTTTCAAAAAGTTGATGGAATCTTTATTGGAATCGATAGAACGATCAATATAATTTAATGTTTGAAGATGATTTCATGCAAATGTTGTCCGCAGCTCCGCTTCAGATGGCCCATGCGCAAAATCCAATTTTGGCACACTCTATCTAACATATCGACCGGTATTTCAAGTATAAATGCTTCAATATTGGCTTTCAGAGCGTCAGTCGTTGCTGGTTTATCTCTGTAGACATGAGCCTTAACATGAACTCACAAAAAATAATCCAAAGGCTTCAAATCACACGATCTAGGCGGCCAATTGACGTGCCCCAAACGTGAGATAAACTGTTCATCGAAGGCAGCTCTTAATTGGGCCATTGTTTCGCGTGCCGTATATCATATGT
Organism: Leptinotarsa decemlineata; assembly: GCF_000500325.1. Lineage (NCBI taxonomy): Eukaryota > Metazoa > Arthropoda > Insecta > Coleoptera > Chrysomelidae > Leptinotarsa > Leptinotarsa decemlineata. The sequence goes on from NW_019292002.1 coordinate 147,187, forward strand.
GACCGTCTTGTTGAAACCACATGTCAGGCATGTCAAATTCTCCCATTCTGGGCAACAAAAAGTCGTCAATCATCACACGGTGGCGCTCGCCATTCACAGTAACGTTCCGTCGTCTTTGAAGAAGTACAGCCCGATGATGCCACCGACCCATAATCCACACCAAACAGTAACTTCTTCGGGATGCATCGTTAGCTCTTGCAATGCTCGTAGCTAGTCTTCACTCCAGATGCGGAGTGATGTTAACGTATCCATTCAACCAGAAATGAGCCTCGTCGCATAATTTTTCGATAAAAATGTGGGTCTTCCTTCAACTTGGCCAGCGCATGTTCACCGAATGTTAGACGTTGTGGGAGATCGTATGGATCCAATTCTTGCACGAGCTGTATCTTATAAGGTTTCCCACCCGAATCCTTTCGCGAAATTTTCCACGTAGTGGAGTAACAGAGGCCCAATTGCTGCGAACGGCGCCGAATCGACATTTCACGGTTATCACGAACACTGCCAGATACAGCCGCAATATTTTCTTGGTGGTTTAATGGTGGTTTAATGTCCAATAATGTAAACTGGGTTCGATATTTAGTCACAAGCTTCCGAATAGCTCCCTCAGTAGGCTGACGAAACAGCCAATAAATTGGAAGAAGTCCACGATGCACTTGTTTCACCGAGCATGAATTTTGATAATGAAATTCAATAATTTTCAAGCGTTGTTCATTCGTGAGTCGATTCATGGTTGACTTATAGACCAAACTGAACAAGTTTGACAATGCCACAAGACACGATTCACGCGTAATCTGTCAAAAACAGTGTTGTCAAAAAGATACCAGCGAAAAAATCACTTATTACTTGAGACGCAATGTTTGGAAAATTTGGTGTAGTAATGAATATTTTTCCCAACACCAAACCGTTATTTTAACACCTCGACACGTGTTTCGATCACCAAGTGATAATCTTCAAGAGGAAGTTAGATCTTTTGGTTTCTACCGTTTTGAGACTACAGGAACATTGATGATGTTTTTTCAGAGACGGCAAGAAATAAATGTATTGTATTAAATAGCTGAATTTGTTATCACGGTGGCTACAAAAACAATGACACAAACTGGAGGGCTGTATTTGTAAAAATAAAGTTGATGATGGAACAAAACGTAGCATTGCAATATCAGATTATATTAGATATGAAACAGTATTTAATATCAATAGGCTACGTTTTCAAAAAGTCGATGAACTACTTAGTTTCGAGTTATTCTCGAAAAAATTACTGAAAACGTGGGTTGATTGATTGTTTGAAAAGTTGGTACTATGGACCTCCATCAAGTAATGGCTGAGCCAAACAGAAAAAAATACCTCTTCATAAGGTTAGGTTAGGTTCAATGTGAGTAGATCTATTCAACCCTCCACCACAACCCGCAAGGGTTTATTGTGACTCACACCTATTCACACTCGACCAAATAAACCCAGCTCCTCAACGAAGCCCATAATTTTGAATAGTGAGTGGTCTTTCAGGTCAGATGGTGAGGGTACGGCTCTGCCGAACACTCAAAACCTGATTTTGTCCTCAGAGGGGCAGGCACAAAGTATGTGCTGTGCTGTTTCATTATTTTCCCAATAGAGGCGACGCACACTGACTTCCGACAGTCAAAGTCTATGCATATGATGATTCAAATGACAGTGACCTGTAAGAAGGCCTGTTAGAGATCGTAGTTCATTCCTACTGTAGTCCAACAACTGTTTGGTATCAAGCTCCAAAGGGTGAATAAACGCCTTGTAGTGGGCGAATCCTGGAAGGTTCTGCCAGAAGTCCATAAATTTTTTTACCATTAAGATGTTCAATCTTTGCTTGGCAAAGCCTAAAGCGACGCCAATGACAGGTTCTGGTCCGGTTAAGCTGCTTGCAGCACCCTCCTTTGCAAGGAAGTTAGCAGCATCATTGCCTTCTAAGCCAGTATGGTCAGAAATCTAGACCAGAGACAATCTGTTAAGTTTTTCTATCTCCTCCTCTTCTCGTGTGTGGAGGCATAGTGTGGGTGGTCCTTCTGTTTAGGGATGAAACAATTTCTTGAAGGTGTTTCACTGGACCACCCTATGAAAATGTTAAATATTAAAAATTCAGCTCAATCCGACGAGACGAAAACGTGTCGCAAGCAGGTCAAACTATTAGATACAGGTACATACAATATTACATTCATAAGCCTCATTTTATTAGCTGTTGAAGGGTAGATCGGTGTCAGGATGTAATTGAAATATTCAATCCTCAATTGGTCATTTCTTAGAATGGAAATACGCTTTACAGGTAGTTGTTTTCTGGGAATTTTTGTGTATTTACAGCATCTCAGCCACCCTATATAATAATTTCATACTCATATTAGTATGCAACAGACCTTC